>SNVD02013586.1:0-80954 GCA_013180625.2 Boswellia sacra | reverse complement strand
GACCACAACATTTGCCTTGCCCGCTTTATACTCGAGCCTATAGTCGAACTCGGCCAAGAAATCTTGCCATCTTGCTTGCTTGGGGCTGAGCTTCTTTTGAGTTTGGAAGTAGCTTGTTGCCACGTTGTCGGTTTTGATGACAAAGTGGGAACCAAGCAAGTAGTGTCGCCAAACCCGTAGGCAATGGATGATGGCGGTCATCTCCTTTTCTTGGACCGTATATCGATGCTCCGTGTCATTAAGCTTGCGGCTCTCGTATGCAATGGGGTGCCCTTCTTGCATTAGAACTCCCCCTATGGCAAAGTCGGATGCATCCGTGTGCAATTCACAAGGCTTGGTGTGGTCGGGTAGCACCAACACCGGTTCTTCACATATGGCCTTCTTTAGTTCTTCGAAGGCATGTTGGCACTTTTCGGACCAGTGCCATGAGCGGTTCTTCTTGAGAAGCTCCGTGAGAGGGGCGGCCTTGGCTGAGTAGCCCATGATAAACCGCCGATAATAATTAACAAGCCCAAGGAAAGATCTAAGTTCGGGTACCTTGGTTGGAGGCTCCCATTCTTGAATGGCCTTTACCTTCGCTTGATCCATCATAAGCTTCCCATCCCGAATTCGATGGCCAAGAAATTCTACCTCTTGTTGCGCAAAAGAGCATTTTTCTTTCTTGACATAAAGCTCGTTGTCGCGGAGGACTTGGAAGACTTGTTGGAGATGTCGCACATGCTCTTCAAGATTTGTGCTATAGACGACAATGTCATCCAAGTAGACTACCACGAACCGATCAAGATAGGGATGAAAGAGCTTGTTCATGAGAGTACAACAGGTGGCGGGTGCATTGGTAAGACCGAATGGCATAACAAGAAATTCATAAGCACCGTACCTTGTTACACACGCGGTCTTTGGTTCGTCACCCTTTGCAATGCGCACTTGATAGTACCCCGATCTCAAATCAAGCTTGGTGAAGTATCGAGCCTTCCCAAGTTGGTCGAACAACTCCGCAATCAAAGGTATTGGGTACTTGTTTTTGATTGTTACCTTGTTGAGTGCCCGGTAGTCGATGCACATGCGGAGAGATCCATCCTTCTTCTTTTGGAAGAGGACGGGTGCACCATATGGAGCTTTGGAGGGCTGGATGTAACCCGCATCAAGTAAATCTTGGAGTTGCTTCTTCAACTCCGCAAGTTCGGGTGGCGCCATGCGATAAGGCACCATGGCTGGAGGCTTTGCACTGGGCTCCAACTCGATCTCATGATCCACTTCCCGTCGTGGAGGCAACTTCTTTGGAAGTTCTTGGGGCATGACATCCTTGTATTTCTCAAGGATGGCTTGGATTTGCCTTGGCATTGGGTCCTTGGCAATGGCAACATCCTCTCCATCGTTTAGTTCTCGAACGGTGGCAAGGAAACTTGGATCCTTCTTCATTCCCCGTTTGAATTGTAGTGCGGAGAGCATTTTGCCTTCAACTTTTGTTGCACGCTCCGCCATCACCATGCATGAATGACTCCCGTCGAGTTTGTTGAGGGAGTTGGAAGATGGTATGGGGAAAGCATGGACTTGGTCGAAGAATTCCATGCCAAGCAATACTTGAAAATCATCCATGGGAACAATGGAGAAATCAAGCTTACCGTTCCATGTGCCAAGTTGTACCGTTGTTGCCTTGGACACTCCCAAGATTGCCTTGGCGGGAGAGTTTACCGCCTTGATGGTGCCACCTCCATTGGTGTATTTGAGGCCTAGCCGTTTGGCCTCGTCTTCCGAAATGAAGTTGTGCGTGGCTCCCGTGTCAAGCATCGCACGCACGTCTTTGCCATTGATTGTGGCGCTCACATACATAAGACCCTTTTGCATAGATGTGGGTTTTTTGAGTGCGCCAATTGTGCGGAGAGAACCCATCCCCGCTTGCGGCTCTTCATTGTTTACGCCCTCATGTTGAGCGGCAAGGGCATTGAGAGTCTTCCTCTTTGGGCAATCCCGAACCCAATGAGGACCATCACATATGAAACAAGGACTTTTAGGTTTAGGGGCTTCGAACTTACCTTTGTTAGGCGTATCTCGTTTGTCCCCTCCGAAAGCCTTGCGCGCACCACCATCCCTTCGGTCATGTCCTTTCTTGGTGTTCCGCTCTCCCCCACCTTTGCCATGGTTGGGCTTTCTTTCCTTCGATTGGGAGGTGTAGTCAACAAGGGATTCGGCCACGGCTATGGCGTCATCAAGGTTTTGCACGCCACGCCTCTCAAGCTCATCCCTTGCCCAATCTTTTAAGCCATCAAGGAAGTAGAAGAGGGAGTCTTTTTCGGACATACCTTTAATTTCAAGGATGATTGTGGTGAAGTCTTTGATGTACTCGCGAATGGTGCCGCTTTGCTTCAAACGGCGGAGGCGACCCCTTGCCTCCTTTTCCGCATTGCTTGGAGAGAAATGCTTCCGTAGCTCTCTCTTGAAGTCCTCCCATGTGCGGAGGATGACGATGCCTTTGCCCGCGTCGCCATGCTTACGACGCCACCACAATTGGGCTGCATCACGAAGGAAAGTTGGCGCAATGCCAATTCTCGAAGCATCATCATAGACACCTTTCGCCTCAAAGTATTGCTCCAAGCCGAATAGGAAGTTTTCGACTTCCGTAGCGTTGCGAGTGCCATGGTATGTGGCGGGAGTTGGCACTTGCATGTTGCTTAGCCCACTAGGACTTGAGTAAGAAGGGCTAGTACGTTCGCAACGATGCTTCTCCCATTCCGTGCGTGATTCCTCCACTTCCGCACGAATGGCACGCAACTCATGCTCCACAAAGCTTCGTAAGCTAGCGAGCTCTCGTGTGAGGTTTTCACTAAACTCGAGTATTGTGGACTTTGTTGCTTGGGTGATCTCTCCATAATCCGTCTCTAGGCCTTCGAGACGATCGGAGAGGCCCTCGATAGTATTGTCCATACTCGAAAGAGATTGCTCAATGCTAGCAACACGAGGCTCTAAGGATTCCGAGGAGAGAGCTTTGGACTTACCTCGTTTTCCTTGTGGGCGTGGTTGAGGTTGAGGTTGTTCCTCACGTCCGCGAACTTGTTCCTCCACATTCATCTCCATGTCGGATGCCATTTGCTCTTGTGCTCAAACCGTGCTCTGATACCAACTGTCACGAGCTTAGAGTTTTGCGCAGCTGCTCGTGCGGCACTTACACAACTTGAACCCGAAAGTTGCTAAGTAAGCCTTGAAGTTTGCTTCTCGCTCAAGGAGAAGTTAGGACCGTTGAGCCAAAAGAGCTTTAGAGGCTAGAAGAGATGGAACTTAGAGGCAAGTATTGCTAGTGCAAATGAGCTTTGTATTACACAAGAGAACTCTTACAATGCTTTGTATTGTAATTGCTTGGTGCCTTACAAATGAGCCATGGAGGGGTATTTATACTAATCCACCTCCCAAATGAATGGCTAGGATTTATTACATCCGACGGTCATAATTAAGCATCTAGAATAGCCTACCAAAATATCTAGATATTTACATGTGGTAGGTGAACTACCATTGACTTGCTAGAGTTTCTAGAAAATGGGCTTGGATTGCATGCCTTCTAGAAATCGGGCCAAGCCTTTGTGCACATTTTGGGCCACTCCAGTAAGCAAATTGGGCGGGCTGTAACAAAAGGCTCCATGAAATCAGTGCCTCAATAGTAAAAAATTTCAACAAAGAGAATAGGATTCAAAGGTATCTGTTTCGTTTTGAAATAGATCCCAATTTTTATCAATTTTCACAAGTTTTGCAAAATGGGCCAATTAAAATCCACATTGTAAGATTTTTGCAGCTATTTTTCTTGATGAGAAGTGTCCCCCACATGCTTCAGAATGATAAAAATTAATAACACTACTTACCTCATTGTCGGGTATGTATCTTCTAAGTATTCAGTGAGGACAATATTGGAACATATATGGATCATCCCAATAAAATTTTTTTATCTCGATTAAAAACTTCTTTTTATCTTGGACACTCTAGTGAGGCGTCATTTATCCTGTTGTAAGGAAATTTACAATGTTAGTAAACCAAAGTATTGTATCAACAGAGAATAAAAATTCATCGGGAAAAGAGTCCTTGATAGGAGAGGTTTTAAATGATGTCTCTATCACCAATCTTGATAGATGATCTACAACGATATTTCAGCTTCTTTCTTATCCTTTATTATGATGTTGAATTCTTGGAGCCATAAGATCCACCGTATTAATCTGGGTTTTGCATCCTATTTAGACATTAAATATCTCATAACAGCACAGTCAGTGGAATCAATATTGGGGAACCAATTAAATAAGATCCAAATTTGTCTAATGCAAATACTACAGTAAGTAGTTCTTTTTCAGTTGTAGTGCAATTCATTTGTGTATCATTTAAAGTTCTACTTATATAGTATATCACATAAGGCTTACCTTCTCTTTGTTGTTCTAAGATAGCACCAACAGCATAAGCGCTCGCGTCACACATTAATTTAAAAGGCAAAGATCAATCAGGAGATTGCATAATTAGAGCAGTTGTTAAAAGTCTGATTAACCTATCAAAAGCATTTTGACATTCTTAAGTCCATTCAAAAGAAGTGTTTTTTATTAAGAGGTTACAAAGAGGTTTAAATATAGTACTGAAATTTCTTATCAACCTCTTGTAAAATCCAACATGCCCTAAGAATGAACGGACCTCTTTAACTATCTTTGGTGGAAGCAAATGGGAAATCAATTCCAATTTTGCTTTATCTACTTCAATTCCCTTGGAAGACACCAAATGACCTAAGACAATCTCTGAGGTAACCATATAAAGATATTTTTCCCAATTCAAAATAAGACCTTTTTCTTCACACCTTTTTAGGACTTTTTCTAAGTTTTCAAGACAATTATCAAAAAAATTTTGAAAGACAGTTAAATCATCCATGAAAACTTCTAAACAATGCTCAACCATGTCACTAAAAATGCTTAATATGCATCTTAGAAAAGTAGCTAGAGCATTAAAAAGTCCAAAAGGCATCCTTCTAAAAGCAAAAGTGCCAAAAGGGCATGTGAATGTTTTCTTGGTCTTGAAGTGCAATGGAATTTGGTAATAGCCTAAATAGCCATCAAGAAAGCAGTAAGAGGAATGTCCTGTTGTTTCTAAAATTGGTCAAGGAATGGTAAGGGAAAATGGTCAAGGAATGGTAAGGGAAAATGGTCAACATTTAATTTTCTATAATCGATGCACATTCTTGAACTAGATGAGACTCGGGTTGGCAATAATTCACCCTTTTCATTTTTTAGCATTGTAATGCCAGATTTCTTAGGTATTACTTGTGTAGGGCTTACCCACTTACCAACGAAAATAGGGTAGATAATTTTCACATCTAGTAGTTTAAGAACTTCAGCCCTAATGACCTCTTTCATATGTGGATTTAATCTTCCTTGAGGTTATTGGAATGTTTTGGCATTTTCTTTTAAATGAATTATATGTGTACAAATCAGAGGATTAATTCCTTTTACATCTTTTAAAGTCCATCCAATTTCATTTTTATGCCTTTTAAGTACTTCTATCAACTTACCTTGTTGCTCGCTTGTGAGGGATGAAGAAATTACCACCAGATATGTCTAATTTTCCCCAAGATATGCATATTTAAGTCCTTTAGGTAAGGGCTTCAGTTCTAACTTGGAAGCTTCCTCTTCCTTTCATTCATATGTCCCAATTCTTCAAATCGTGGTTTCGAGCCTTTATTTTTCATTACCTGTGTACAATCTAGTAAGGACATATATTAGAAAGATTAGGCTTTAGTTGCATGCTTGATTCTAATGAATTAACTAAACATGTTTCCCAAGGGTAAGAAAAACTCCATTTTTGGATATAGTCTTCCATAATAGTTTCGATCATATTACCTTCCTCATTTTCATCTTCTTCTTCATGTGGTTGCTTGCAAATATTAAAAACATAAGCTCCAGTGTCATATTCCCAAATGACAACTTCATGACTCCATTCCTGCAACTAATAAAAGCATTAGAAGTTGCTAAAGATGGACGCTCTAAAATAATAGGAATTAAATTACATACTTCTCTCGGTTATGTATCCAAGATGATAAAATCCACAAGATATATGAATTTATCAACTTGAACTAACACATCTTCAACTATTTCTCTTGGCACTTTAGTTGATCTATCAGCAAGCAAAAGAGTCACAAAAGTTGGTTTTAACTCACCTAGATTGAGTTTTTGAAAAACTAAATATGGAAGCAAATTCTCACTAGCAACAAGATCAAGTAAAGCTTGTTCAACTTTATGATTTCTAATAATGTATGAAATTGTAGGACAACTAGGATATCTATATTTCATAGCATTATTGTTCTGAAGAATAACACTTACTTGTTCAACTAGAAAAGCCTTTCAATTTTCTTTTCATAGTACACAAATCTTTCAAAAATTTGGCATATAAAGGTACCTGTTTAATCACATCTAGGAAGGGAATATTGATCTTTACCTATTTAAAAATTTCAAAAATTTCAGAGTTGTGGTTTGGCTTCTTATGAGTGGTTAATGCTTGAGGGAATGGAGGCACAGGTGGGGATTTGGTTTCCTCTTCACTAGCTGTTGGTTTAGTAACCTCTTCCTAACCCTTAGAGATAGATTCATCTTGCTTGTATGGTTTAAGAATGTGTTTTTAGACAACCTTACCATTGCGAAGGGTCATGACTGATTTAGCTTGGTCCATATAATGGCTATTTGAACTGCTCCACTTGAATTAGATTTATCTTTGGGGTTTTGCAATGTTTGAGAAGGAAATTTGCCTTTTTCCTGGATACTAAATGGAGATGCAAATTTTGCAAGAGTGTTTATCAAATTTTGCTAATGTTTGAGCAATTTGACTATTAAAGGTCTCTTGCTTTGCAATGAATGAATGCAATGTTTCTTGCAGATCCTTCTTAGGAGGAGGTGTAATGAATGAATGCAATGTTTCTTCAAGATCCTTCTTAGGAGGAGGAACATATGATGCATGATCATGAGAATTTTGAAAATTTTAATGTGTTTGAAAAAGGACTTGTGAAGATTGTGCATAATTGTCATTTTTTCAACTAAAATTCGGATGATTTCTCTAACTGGGATTATAGGTTTCTAAGTATGGATTGTGATTGACCTTTTGAAAGTGTTTAAGGGAACTTATTCATGGAGACATTTCCTAAAAGCAGGCAAAGTTGGACAATCATCGGTAGGATGGTCATTTGCATTTCTTGAACGGACTTCAATTAACCAATCTTTTTCATTTCTAAAGCCTCAAATTTTTTAGCTAGATATGTATATTTGGCTTGAAGGTCATGGTCTTCCATAAAGTTATAAATACCTCTACTAGATGTTGAGAGTGGGGTTTTGCTTGGTACCTGATAGGTGCCAACAGTGTCCCAATTTTGGGCTTTTTCTACTAATACCTCTAGATAGTCAATTGCTTCCTTTGAGTCTTTATCTGCAAATTGCCCATTACACATTAGTTCTGATAATTGCCTATCTTGAGGTGTCAACCCTTCATAGAAATGTGAAACTAACCTCCAAGTTTTAAGACCATGGTGGGGACAGGTATTAAGTAATTCGTTATACTTATCCCAACGTTGATAAAGGGTATCTCCTTGTTTTTGAGTGAAAGTGGTTATTTGCCTTTTAAGAGAATTTGTCCGATGGAAAGGGAATTTTTTTTTCAAAAATTGTTGTTGCATCTCCATGAACAAATGGAAGTTGACCTCAAATTTTGTAGCCATGTTCCAACTTTATCTTTTAGAGAAAAGGGTAAAAGTTTTAATTTAATGGTATTTATGCTACAATTTGGGTCACTATAGGAGTTACAAACTTCTTCAAAGGTTTTTATGTGTGAATATGGGTTCTTTGTATGAAAGCCAGAAAGGTGGGTAAAAATTGAATGAAACTCGGTTTGAAGTTGAAATGGATTGCATCAGGAGGAAAAACTAAACAAAATAATGTACTAGTTCTCATCGGATTCATGTGGTCTCTAAGGTTTCTGGGTGGTATTGGTCATTTTGCTGAGAATGATTGTCCCCTTCATCTATGAGTCTCTCAACCTGATTGTTGGCCATATTTTCTAGGGAGGATGATGTTTTTCTAAATAGTCTTCAGCTAGATGTCGTGACCAAATTTTTATACAATTATAAAAGAGAAAAGTGTTAGCCCTAAGGCTACATGATAATTTTGATGATAACAATACACATTGATTCATTGTGATTTACTAACATTTTTATTTATGTGCAAGAGTAATATCATTGAAATAATTTTAAAATCAAGAAGAGGCTTATTAAAATGAAGTGTTGAAGCTAAGGAGAAGACTACATGTTAAAGGCACCAAAGTTTAAGAACAAGGATTGACTCAAGGAATGTGACACATGAGCAATGTTCAATCAATTGGTCATATATATCTCTAAAAATATCCAAATGACGTGATTCTTGAGCCTTTGGAAAGCTTACTCAATTTATAACATTTCATATGTTTTAATGAAATTCAAATTTCAAATGCAAGGTTGTCCAAATCATCATGCAAGTTGAAAGACAAATGGAAGCAGCTGACATGAGCACCGAATACTCCTTTGGACATATCTTGAGCTAGAAAAATCAAAATGACTTGATTCTTGCGGCATTGGAAAGATGACTTAATGAGGAACATTTCATATGTTTTGAAAAAATTCAAATTTCAAACAGAAGGCCGACATAATTGACATGCAATTCGGTGGACTGACACAAAGAAGAAAAATCAACTCACATGAGCACCGAATGGTGTTTTGGCCATATCTTAAGATAGAGATATCCAAATGCTTTGATTCTTAATGTTTTAGAAATATTATTCAAATATGCAGATCTTTCATGTTTTGAAGAAATTCAAATTTCAAACGGAAGGCTGACAGAATTATCATTCAATTTGGTGGACTGACACAAGAAAGAAAAATCAAGTCACATGAGCACCGAATGGTGTTTTGGCCATATCTTGAGCTACAGATATCCAAATGACTTGATTCTTGATGCGTTGGAAATATTATTCAAATTTGCAGATCTTTTATGTTTTACAGATTTTCAAATTTCAAACGGAACATTGACAAAAATGGCAGACAAGATTACGGTTTTTATGGTGGGCAGAAAATTTGGAGATGGTGTCTTCACTTGATTAAGTTCATCTCATTTGCCTATAAAAGGAGCCCTTCTCCCATTCATTCAAGAACATCCATCAAGCCATAAATAAGGGAAATATAATTCTTAGAGAGCTTTTATATTTTTTATCTACTCTTTGAGGAGAGTTGTATTTTGTTATAAACAATTATCTTTGTTCTTGTATTGTGGTGAGAGTGAGATCTTATTGTAAAGGATAAAAGTTATCCTTGAGAGAAATATTTCCTTGGTGAGGTTGTTCATCAAGAAGAACTCTTGGTGTGGTGTTATCAAGAGTTGAAGGAAGTTGCCTTGGTGAGGTTGTTCATCAAGAAGAACTCTTGGTGTGGTGTTATCAAGAGTTGAAGGAAGTTGCCTTGGTGAGGTTGTTCATCAAGAAGAACTCTTGGTGTGGTGTTATCAAGAGTTGGAAGAAAAAGTCTTGGTGAGGTTGTTCATCAAGCAAGTTGTAAAGATTTCTACAACTTAGTGGAAAGCTTAGCTCGTGGAGCTAGGAGCCCGTGGACGTAGGCAAGGTTTGCCGAACCACGTAAATTGAGTTTGCACTCTCTCTATCCCTTTCCTCTTTACATTTACTTGCACTTGTGATTGTTCATCATTATTATTCTTTTGATTGCATCTTTGATAAATTCTAATTTCATCTTCTTCACCTTTATTCTCAAAGAAAGAGTTAACTAATTTTGATCTTTCAAGAAAAGTTTTCTAAATCCGTTTTGATAAATAAAAACCCAATTCACCCCCCCTCTTGGGTTGCCATACCTGGGTCAACAAAAAGGAGAAGAAAAGATGAACACACAACAAGAAAAATGAAGATCTAAAGGAGAAAAGAGGATACTTACAAATTTTGTATGCCAAATTTTTTCTTCCTCGACAATGGCATCAAAAACTTGATACATCCAAAAAAATATTATCTCCCAAGTATAGGAGTGTCAAAGTAATAAACTCGGCAAGACCGGAGTCGAGCCATAGGAAGGGGATTTAGCGGTACACACTAAAGGATAAGCAAATATTATATGAATAATTCAAATAAATAACAAGATAATATTAACAAATAAAAGTAAAGATGATAGGCGGTACAACCGATCATTCAAATATTAAAAAAAATAAGAGGTGGTAAAACCATCTATGGAAATAGGTGGTAAAACCTACCATAGCAAATGAAAAAACAATTTCATAAGAAATAAATGAGAATAAATGAAATACACAAGTAAGACAAACTAACACAATAACAATGATAGCTAAGGTTAGGGGATCCGCCCTTGATATATCAAATATGGATAAACAACCCAATTATAACTCAATTGGAATCCACATTTCAAGGAGGTTCCAATCGAAAGGTATGTCGTTTAACACCATTTCAGTTATATGGATTATATTTGTTTCTGTTGATGTTCACATCAAACATGTGACATTCACATGTTCAAATTTTGGTTAACTTGTGATAAAAGTAATTAAAGTATTTTATTCCTATTTTACTGTTTCTAGATAATTATTATAGGAAGTATTTTGATAATTGTCTCTCTTGATCAGGATAATATTTTGTATCCTATCAAAATAGGAAGATAGTTAATATATCTTTATTACTTTAGGAGATTAATTATAAAGCATTTCCTATTTTGTTTTATCTTAACCCTAATGTGATCTTGATTGAGATCCTTACAGGACTTTTAGGAAGATTGTATCAAGATCTCTCAATATATATTGATGTATGAAAAAGTCGGAAGCAAGCATTGAGTGAGAGGGTCTTTGGTGCAAGAGAGGTTGTTGATTGTTCATCACGACATTCCATGACTTTATAATTGCAAAGCTTTGACGCCAAGGGATGTCTTTATGTCTTTAATTCATTGAGTCTTTGTTTTCATGTATGATAGTTAAAAATTTTACATGAGTTGTTGCTTACATCTGAGTGAATTAGTAACACTTGAGATAACTTGAGGGTTGAGTGTTTAAGTAATTCTGTGTCAGACATCGGGTGTTATGTGTAACTTAACAGTGTTCTGTTAAGTTATTTATGACAGAGAGTGAGCAGTGTCACTAGTGTTTAGGATCTTTGCGAAGATTTTGTTTGTAAACGATTAGGTATGTGCGTGAGAGTGAGTCAGCGCTGTAAAAGGTCCTAAAGATTGTACAAACAAGAACATAGTAAATTGCAGCTCTATAGCTGTCCGTGGACGTAGGTTTTTATAACCGAAACACATAAAAGTCCTCCTGTGCCGATTTACATTACAGTTTACTATTATATTTCTTATAACTGCATACCTCCAAAATTTTCAATTGGTATCAGAGCAGGTTCACTGATAGACAAGTGAAGAAAACGATCAAATTAATTTGGAAGGATGGAGTTTATTCGCAATGGAGGATCTGGAACGAAACCACCTATTCTCGATGACAGTAATTATTCATATAGGAAGGTAAGAATGATGATGTTTATCAAGTCTTTTGATGACAGGGCTTAGACGAGTGTACTTAAGGGATGGACACCTCCAACGAAGCTAAATGCTTTTGGTAATGCCGAACCTAAACCAGAGGACGAATGGTCTAATGAAGAATACCGACGATCTAGTTGGAACTCCAAGGCTCTTAATGCAATCTTTGCCACAGTAGACTTAAACAACTTTGGACAGATTTCAAAGTGCAAAGCGGCCAAGGAAGCATGGGACATACTTGAGGTAAAACATGAAGGTGCCGCATCTGTTAAAAGATCTAAATTAATGAGGCTGAATTCTCAATTTGAAAATCTAATGATGCATAAGGATGAATCAATTTCTGATTTTTACTCAAAGATATGTCACATAACAAATTCCGTATACATGCTTGGTAAAACTTTGACCAATGCAGAGGTTGTTAGTAAGATAATTAGGTCTGTCCCAGATAAATTTCAATCTAAAATTTTAGCCAATGAGGAAGTGAAAAACATTAATAAAATGAGAGTTGATGAATTGATTGGCATTCTCCAAAACTTTGAAATAAATCAAAGTACTCAGAAACAAAAAGGTAAGAGCATTGCATTTAATGTGAAAGCTAAAAAATCTGATGAAGAATGTAATGATGAGCTTGATGAAACTGATTCTAAACAAATTGCTTTTCTACAAAGAAATTATGTCAAGTTCATGAAAAGAAATTTCAGAAAAAAGAATCAAGGAAAGCCATCAAACTCAAGTGAAGAAAAGTTTAGAAAATTCAGCAAGGAGAATGAGAAAAAGAAACCAAAACAACTTGAAAAGAAATGATAGATTCAGTGTTATAAATGTTCTGGTTATGGGCATATTCGATCTGAATGTGCTAATCTCAAGAAGAAAAACAAAGGGCTGACAACAACCTGGAGTGATGAATCAGAAACGGAGTCAGAAGACCAAGTTGTATGAGCAATTTTGTTGCATTCACAGCATCTGCAGTAGATAAAGGGAAGGCTGTTATGTCAGACATAACAAAAGATTGTCAAGATAGTGTTGATCATTCAGATGAAGAAGACGGACCTAAATATTATGAACAGTTGCAAGAAACTTACAATGCACTTTATGGTGAATGGCTGAGCCAGAGAGAAGAAATCAACACCTTGAAGCGGGAGATTGAAGTTCTGAAATGTGAAAAAGGGATGAACAGTTAAATATGTATGTTTAATAAGAGCTTAGTTCATCATATTACATTAATAGTATCATTAAATTCCTCAACTTAAGCATATTTGTAGTCTTTGCATCTTTGGAATTAACTTCCTCTTAATTTTGGTTTTGTTACAGGTTCGGTAAAATGGGCATAACTCTCCATTTATAGATCAGAATGGTGCAATTCTTAATGTTTTGGAAAACTGATTCAATTTTATACAAGATTGCATTTCACAAACATCATCAAATTCGGGCTCTTAGTGGACCAAAATTGGGCTTGAAACGAACCCATCTATAGTCTCGGCCCAGTCTAACTAGGCCTCAGTATTTGGACCGTATCTCTCAAAATACGTATCTGAATTGTGCAAATCAATATGTTCTAGAAAGCTGAGAGAAATATCTACAACTTTCATGAAGACATGTGATTAAAATTCTCAACATTTCAATATCAAAATTGATGGTCAAAGTCGGTGCCTAATGATCCCAATTGTCAAAGATATTTACAACTAATATTTGACAATTATGCCCTTGTAATTTGACAAGTTTGCCCCTGGATGTATCTATAAATAGAGGTGCCTTGTGACCCATTAGGGCATCTTGGCCTTGGCTGGAACATTTTGGCTTTGGCTAGGATCTTGTATTGTGTTTTGTGTGTTTATGTTATTAATGAATTTCCTTTTTCTTGCATTTTATTTTCTTTCTATTATAATGTTCTTCTAATTTCTCTTTTGCTAAGGTGAAAGGGTGAAACCCTTGATATGAGAATAAGGATTCTCTAACACTTAATATGTGCTTAATAATCTTAATCTTATAATATTTATTCAATATGATTTATATTTAATTTCTTAATCAATCTTGACACCACTCGTAAAGTGGAGGTCTTGATCCATTGTCGACAATCCTTAGCACATCAAATGCTTTGATCCTTTCTAGATGATGTATGGTTCTTCCTTACCGACACGAATCTAGTTAGGAACCTTGATTTGTTGTAGACATATGATGATTGGCACATTGGATGCTTGAACCCATTTATAAGAAGTGGTATAAATATTGGTAATGAAACAAATATAATTCATATAACTAAAATGGGTTAATTATCCTTATTTAAAATATCAAAGGCGGATCCCCTAACCTTAGCCTTCATTATTATTGTGTCGATTTTTCTTTTGTGATTCTAATTTATTGTTTACGAACTTGTTCTTTATTTATATTTGTTAATATTATCTTGTCATCTCTTTAAATCATCCACATCATATTGCTTAGCTTATAATTTGTAGCGCTAAAATCTCCTTCCTCGTGGATCGACCCCGGTCTCACCGGGTTTTATTACTTTGACACTCCTATAGTTGGGAGACAATCCTTTTTCGGATGTGTCAAGTTTTTGGCGCCGTTGCCGGGGAAGGTAAAATTTGGCGTACAAAATTGTAAGTATTTTCTTTTCCCATTTCTATTTTATTTTTCTTGCATACGTTCATCTCTTCTCTCCCCATTTCTATTTTTATTTTTTCTTGCCTGTGTTCATCTTTTCTTTCTCTTTGCATTAATTGTTAGAATTGTTCATAGCCACTCATCTTGTCTTAAAAAAAAAATCATGCTCATGCCCTACTAAGAACATTAATGGACTCCATAAATCTTAAGAGAACTTGTGCACAATCATGCATAGTCTTCCCTCATGATGCATTATACTTCGACCATGAATCGGATTTCATTCAATTCTTACCCCACTTTCATGGCCTAGATGTTGAAAACCCATTTTTGCACTTGAGAGAATTTGAAGAGTTTTGTAACGCTTATAGTGACCTAAATTGTAGCATAAATATCTTGAGATTAAAGCTTTTTCCTTTTTCTCTAAAAGATAAAGCTAAGACATGGCTACAAAATCTTAGGTCAAGATCCATTAGCTCATGGGATGAAATGCAACAACAATTTCTTAAAGAATTCTTTCCTCCCTATAGAACAAATTCTCTCAAAAATCAAATCATCAATTTCACTCAAAAACAAGGAGAGACCTTTTACCAATGTTGGGATAGGTATAAAGCATTACTTAATACTTGTCCTCATCATGGTTTGGAAACATGGGAACTAGTTTTAATTTTCTATGAAGGTCTTATACATCAAGCTAGGCAAATGATAGAATTAATGTGTGATAGACAATTTGAAGATAAATACCCAGATGAAGCCATGGATTTCCTAGACTTGCTAGCGAAAAATGCTCAAAATTGGAACAATGTTGGCACCTATGAGGTACCAAGAACATCTAGTAGAGGCATTTATAACATTAGGGAGAATCATGATCATCATGCTAAATTTGCATCCCTAACTAGAAAAGTCGAGGACTTAGAAATGTGGTATATGCAAGAAATTGTCTGTCACACTTGTAATACTAGTGATCATCCTACGGATGATTGCCCAATTATGCCTACCTTTAGGAAAGGTCTCCATGACCAAACCAATGTGTTAAACACTTTCCAAAGGTCAAATCCTAATTCTTACTCACAAAATTTTGGATGGAAAAATCACTTGAATTTTGATCGGAGGAAGGATAATCATGCACAATCTTACCAACCTCCCTTTCAATCATATCAAAATTTTCAAAAATCTTATGATCATGCATCTTATGAGGATCTTGAAGAAACATTGAATTCATTCATTGCAAAGCAAGAGGCTTTTAATAGTCAAACTGCTCAAACTATGGCAAACTTGAACGATACTCTTGAAAAGCTTGCATTTGCACTTAGTCCTCATGAGAAAGGTGAGTTTCCATCTCAACTAGAGCCAAACTCCATCAATCCACATGTGAGTAATCCAAGGGGCCAACATCTAGACGAAGATTCGGTAAGTACTCTTCATGATGGTAAGGTTTATAAAGAACATATTCTTAACCCTTATGAGAAAGATGATGAATCAATCTCAAGGGGTAAGGAAGAGGTTAATAAACCTACACCTAACAAGGAAGATATCGAATCCTCACTTATGCCCTCATGTCATCATGCAAAGGAACACAACCAAAATTTTGACAATAATGAATTTTTCAAGCATGATGAATGTGAGGAAGCTAATAAGATTAACGTGGAAGACTATATCCAAAATGAGAATTTGTCAAGTCCTTCAAAAATTGGGTTAACTAGTTCATTTGAAGCAAATATGCAACTAGTGCCCATTGCTCCTAAAGAATTTTCATTGCTTGATTTTGTACAGGTAAAAGAGATTAAGAGTTGGGAGCCATATTTTGAACAAAGGCAGGAAGAACATCCACACTCAAGAATGCATGCCTCAAGGATAAACAAATTCAACTAGTGGTAATCTTTTTCATTCTTACAAATAAAGGAAAAAGAAAGGTACCACCTCAATGGCATATTTTTGACCGTAGTAAATTACTTTCAAAGAGATTCCTCTTTTGGCTTTTTTTTTTTTTACGATTGTTCAAATTTCATCCATCGGTGCCATATTTTTATTTTTATTCTTGATTTTTGCTATCATTTCTAGTTTGTTTTCATTTTATTTTATGTGCTTTTATTTTATTTGTGTGTTTGTATTTTGTTTTTCGGTCAAGTGGCGGATACGGTACTCCGTGACTTTTAAAGTCGATTTTTTTTAGTTCCCTAAAAACTGTTGCTCACCTTGCATCCATTTTCTTTTCTTCTCTCTCATTTTCTTCATAGTCTTGGGAATCTGACTCAAAACGACCCTGTTTGCCAGTTTATAAGAAAACTGGATGGGAAGCATATCCCCAACTCATAGAAGGTGTTTAAGCCGTTTCTGGACGTAAAACCAGAGGAAGATGTGAGCCACAGTCACAACTACCTATACACATGCATTTGTGCCATCAATTTTAAATTTCTTATCTTTTATTTTATTCGTAGGATTTTATTTTATGAGTCTTTTAGGTCATCTCTCTTGAATAACAGAAGCTTCAGGTAATGTCTCCTATGCTTTATCTCTCTACATTTAAACATTGAGGACAATGTTTCATTTGGTTGGGGGGAAGGATAGTAGACATAAGTGTGTCTTGAATTTTCTTTTTCTTTAAAAAAAAAAGTGAGTTAGTAATTAGATTCAGAGTGCGGTGTAAGGAGTTTAAATCCTCTTGAGACGCATTATGGGTCAGGAATGACAGACTAGGAGGCGCCAGTTTGAACTCTTGAAACCCATTCTAACCAATTTGTCATTTTATTTTGATCTTGTGAACTCATTTTAGCTAACTTGATATTATTTAGTCTTGATTTTTGAATTTTATAACAAGGAGGTCTTATTCATTTCACTTTGAATTATTCAAATCTATGAACTCTCACAACCTTATCATTTAAAAATTGTGTGCTTATGTACTCATTAAGCAAGTATTCATGAACCTTTCTTCACACACACACACATACCTTGATGCATGATTGTGGATGGCAAAATGAAATGTTGTAATATTGAGTTCTTTTGTTTTGTTTAGGATAACAACACAAAGAAAGGGGAAAGTTAAAAAAAAAAGTGATAAAAAAGTGATAAAAAAAGAAGAAAGCAATTGTGGATAAGTTTGGTCTCGTAGCCTCCTTAATTCGAGCAATTAAGCCCGAGGGGTGCCTCAACACCTAATACCCTAAGACCAACTGGTTTGGGAGCTATTGGCCCAAAGCTCGCTACATGGATTAAGGAGAAAGCTTAATGGGATTGAACATTGCACTATCCACAAGTTTCTAAGCAAAAATAAAGCATCAGCAACCCGAGTCGTTAAGCTCGTAGGGGTGTCTTAACACCTAATGCCCTAAGGCCAACTGGTCTGGGAGTCATTAGCCTAAGGCTCGCTACATGGGTTAAAGATGCATTCTTTCAAAAAAAAAAAAGAAAAAAAAATTATATATATATATATATATATATATACAAATGAATAAATGCCCCTTATCTAAGGTTGTTAGCCTTAACAAATATTAGAACCGATATGGCTTCTTTCTAATAAGCCCCATAGTCATGTGTTGACTGAGCACAAAAAGAAGGTTTACAGAAATCTTGACCGAAGGGTACATGAGTCATAAAAAAAAAAATAATAATAATTGGTTGAGAGTTTGTTTATTTGGATAAAATCAAGGAGAGTGCAATAATGACCACCTTGGATGTAAAATTCTATAAATCACTTCTAAATAATAACGCTTTAATTGCTAGGGACTAGCAATAAGCTAGTTGGGGGGTGTGATGAACACTTAAATATGCATGTTTAATAAGAGTTTAGTTCATCATATTGCATTAATAGTGTCATTAAATTCCTCAACTTAAGCATATTTGTAGCATTTGCATCTTTGGAATTAATTTCTCTTAATTTTGGTTTTGTTACAGGTTCGGTAAAATGGGCATAACTCTCTATTTATAGATCAGAATGGTGCAATTCTTAATGTTTTGGAAAGCTGATTTAATTGTCTACAAGATTACATTTCACAAACATCATCAAATTCGGGCTCTTAGTGGACCAAAATTGGGCTTGAAGTGAACCCATCTACAGTCTCGGCCCAGTCTGACCAGGCCTCAGTATTTGGACCGTATCTCTCAAAATACGTATCCAAATTGTGCAAATCAATATGTTCTAGAAAGCTGAGAGAAATATCTACAACTTTCATGAAGACATGTGATTAAAATTCACAACATTTCGATGTCAAAATTGATGGTCAAAGTCAGTGCCTAATGATCCCAATTGTCAAAGATATTTACAACTAATATTTGACAATTATGCCCTTGTAATTTGACAAGTTTGCCCCTGGATGTATCTATAAATAGAGGTGCCTTGTGACCCATTAGGGCATCTTGGCCTTGGCTGGAACATTTTGGCTTTGGCTAGGATCTTGTATTGTGTTTTGTGTGTCTATGTTATTAATGAATTTCATTTTTCTTGCATTTTATTTTCTTTCTATTATAATGTTCTTCTAATTTCTCTTTTGCTAAGGTGAAAGGGTGAAACCCTTGATATGAGAATAAGGATTCTCTAACCCTTAATATGTGCTTAATAATCTTAATCTTATAATGTTTATTCAATATGATTTATATTTAATTTCTTAATCAATCTTGACACCACTCGTAAAGTGGAGGTCTTGATCCATTGTCGACAATCCTTGGCACATCAAATGCTTGGATCCTTTCTAGATGATGTATGGTTCTTCCTTACCGACACGAATCTAGTTAGGAACCTTGATTTGTTGTAGACATATGATGATTGACACATTGGATGCTTGAACCCATTTACAAGAAGTGGTATAAATATTGATAATGAAACAAATATAATTCATATAACTAAAATGGGTTAATTATCCTTATTTGAAATATCAATGGACGGATCCCCTAACCTTAGCCTTCATTGTTATTGTGTTAATTCCTCTTGTATTTTAATTATTCTATTGTTTATGAACTTTTTATTTTATTTACTATGGTAGGTTCTACCACCTTATGAAATTGTTCTTTAATTTACTATGGTTGGTTATACCACCTATTTCCATGGATGGTTTTACCTCCTCTTGCTTTTTGTTTTATATTTGAATGGTCGGTAATACCGCCTACCATCTTACATATTTATTGATATTATCTTGTTATTTCTTTGAATTATTCATATCATATTTGCTTATCTTATAACTTGTAACGCTAAAGTCCCCTTCCTCGTGGATCGACCTCGGTCTCACCAGGATTATTACTTTGACACTCCTATACTTGGGAGACAATCCTTTTTCGGATGTGTCAAAAAGCTTATGCTGAAAATCACATCACTGAACTTGAGACTTTTTTGACAGACAAAACAGCATATATTGAGAAAATCACAACAGAACTGGCTGATAGCAAGAAGTGTGTTGATCAGCTCAAAATTAGAGTAGCCAAACTTGATCAAGTTTTGAATCTTGGAAGAGACAACTCCAACAAACATGGATTGGGGTACACAGAAGGAAACGTTGCATCTTCATCCAAAATAGTCTTTGTGAAAGCTTCAACATCAGGTAAGAGCTTTGAACCTACCTCTTTAAAGTCAAGTCCAAATTCCAAAAGCAGTGAAACTTATGTTTCTCCACTGAGTTCTTTCAGATCCAGCCCTGAAAAGGTAAGAAAATTCATTTCTATTTGCTATTTTTGCGGTAAAAAGGGACATATCAGGCCTAGATGCTTTAAATTGTTGAATCTTTTACATAAAAAATTGAAACAATTTAAACTGTTACCGAAATCACAACAACAGTGGGTTAAGAAAGACAAAACAGTATGCCATGTTGCCTTTACTGCACTTAATCATGCATCTAATGATTTGTGATATTTTGATAGCGATTGTTCCAGGCACATGACTGGAAATAAATTGTTTCTAATAGATTTTAAAGCATGCAGGGATGGAAATGTTACTTTTGGAGATGGAGCAACAAGTAAGATTATTGGTAAAGGCACTTTGAATGTCAAAGGCCTACCCAATTTTAGAAATGTTCTTTTAGTGGAAGACTTAAAAGCTAATCTTATTAGCATTAATCAGATTTGTGATGAAAAGTATACTGTTAACTTCACACAAAACAAATGCATGGTCTTAGACAACCTTGGTGAATGCATTCTACAAGGTAATAGATCTTTAGATAATTGTTATCTAGTAGAAATTGCATTTCATGCTAGGATTTCGGATTTAGAATTGTGGCATCAAAAGTTAGGACACTTAAATTACAAAGACTTGATTAAATTAACTAAGTTAGGTGCTGTAAGAGGGTTCCTAAACTTGACAATAAAATTGATAAAATTTGTGGACCATGTCAAATGGGAAAACAAATCAGAAGTTCACACAAATCAAATCCATATCTTAGTACTTCTAAAATACTTGATTTGCTTCACATTGATCTTATGGGTCCCATGCAAATTGAAAGCATTACAGGTAAGAGATATATACTTGTTTGTGTGGGTGATTTTTCTAGATATACTTGGGTTGACTTCATTAAAGAAAAATCTGACACTTTTGATGCTTTTAGGAACCTTTGTGTCAAGCTTGTAAATGAGCAAAATAGGAACATTGGAAGGATTATGAGAATAAGAAGTGATCATGGAAAAGAGTTTGAAAACGTTAGCTATGCTGACGTTTGCAAATATCATAGAATTGATCATGAATTTTCAGCTCCTAAAACCCCTGAACAGAATGGCATTGTAAAGAGGAAGAATAGAACTCTTCAAGAGATGGCAAGAGTAATGCTTAATAGCAAGAAGTTGACCAAGAGGCTATAGGCTGAAGCTATAAGCACTACTTGCTATATTTCAAATAGAGTTTTTCTTAGACCTGGCACTAACCAGACACCTTATGAAATCTTGAAAGGAAGAAAACCTAATTTGAAATATTTTCATGTCTTTAGTTGCAGGTGTTACATCTTAAACGACAGAGAACTGTTAGAAAAATTGGATCCAAGGAGTGATGAAGGAGTCTTTGTGGGATATGCACAAAACAGTAAAGCTTTTCGAGTTTGCAATCTGAGAATTGAGGTAGTCATGGAATCTGTAAATGTAATATTTGATGACCTTGATGATTATGTGAAATACTCACAAGAGGAAAGCATAACTAGCTTCACAGAAGATTCAGAAAAATCAGATTCAAACAACAACAAAAAGGACGATGCTGTTATGAAGGAAGAAACAGCTGCTATTACACCTGACATAACAGTAACATCTGACAACTCAGATTTGGACAAAAGCTCAATCTGGGATGATGAAGAGAGAAAAGATCCACCTACATGGATTCAGAAGGCACATCCAACAAGTTCTATCATTGGAACACCAGATGGTATGATGAAAACCCAGAGCAAGGTAAGAAATCAGGTAAGGTTTGCATGTTATGTTTCTTTAGTTGAATCAAAAAATGTGAAAGAAGCTTTAAAAGAAGAAGTGTGGATTCAAGCTAT
The DNA here is from genome assembly GCA_013180625.2 of Boswellia sacra. NCBI lineage: Eukaryota > Viridiplantae > Streptophyta > Magnoliopsida > Sapindales > Burseraceae > Boswellia > Boswellia sacra. Next base: position 59,360 of record SNVD02013586.1, on the reverse strand, counting down.
GCAAGATGAACTTAATCAGTTTAAAAGAAATGAAGTGTGGGAATTAGTTTTTAGGCCAGATGGTATAAATGTCATTGAAACTAAATGGATTTTCAAAAATAAAACTGATGAAAGTGGTCAAGTAGTAAGGAATAAAGCTAGGTTAGTTGCACAAGGTTACACACAAGTTGAAGGCATAGACTTTGATGAGACCTTTGCACCTGTAGCTAGACTTGAGTAAATCAGATTACTACTTACAATTGCTTGTTTGCTTGATTTGAAGTTGTATCAAATGGATGTTAAAACTGCATTTTTAAATGGCTATCTCAATGAAGAAGTTTTTGTTGAACAGCCTAAAGGATTTGAAGATCCTAAACATCCTGATTTTGTGTACAAATTGCACAAAGCTTTGTATGGTTTGAAACAAGCTCCTAGAGCTTGGTATGAAAGGTTGACAAACTTCTTGATCAATGGAGGTTGTAAAAGAGGCAGCAATGATAAGACCTTGTTTATCAAACATGCATCAACCTATTTTATTGTTGCTCAAATATATGTTGATGACATTATTTTCGGATCAACTAACAAAAGCAAAATTAATGAGTTTGTTAAGTTGATGCAGGAAGAGTTTGAGATGAGCATGGTAGGAGAATTAAATTTCTTTCTTGGATTGCAAGTTAAGCAAATGAATGATGGGATATTCATATCTCAATCAAAATATGCCAAAAATCTAGTAAAGAAATTTGGGCTTGAGAATGCAAAATCAATGAAAACTCCTATCAGTACTAATTTGAAACTTTCAAAAGATAATGTAGGAAAAGAAGTTGATGCAAGCTTATACCGAAGCATTATTGGCAGCCTACTTTACCTCATAGCAAGCAGACCAGATTTGAGCTTTAGTGTAGGACTTTGTGCAAGGTTTCAAGCAAATCCCAAAGAATCACATCTTGCAGCAGCAAAGAGAATCATCAGGTATGTACATGGAACATGTGATTATGGAATATGGTTTTCTAAAGACACAAATGATTGTCTTGCAGGATTCAGTGATGCAGATTGGGCAGGAAATGCAGATGATAGAAAAAGCACTTCAGGAGGTTGTTTTTATCTTGGTACTAACGTGGTATCTTGGCACAACAAGAAGCATAATTCAATTTCTTTGTCTACAACTGAAGCCGAATATATAGCAGCAGGGAGTTGTTGTACGCAACTATTATCGATGAAGCAAATTTTGAGTTATTATGGTATTGAACAAAAGCCTATAACTATATTTTGTGATAATACTAGTGCCATAAATATTTCCAAAAATCCTATTCAGCATTCTAGAACAAAACACATTGATATTAGATACCATTTTATAAGGGAACTAGTAGAATCTAAGGTGATATACATTGAGCACATCTCCACTGATAAACAATTAGCTGACTTGTTCACTAAGGCATTGGACACAACAAGGTTTGAAAATCTAAGAAAAGCCTTAGGCATTTGTTAGTTATATGAGTGAACACTGAACACTGTTATGTTATTCATATCTATAGTATCATAAGTTTCCTTCTAAATTAGCATGTTTTGAGCTGTGATATAAAAATTGTGTGAATAATTAAATACTGGTTTTAAAATGAAAAATATAGAGAGGGCTACCAGTATATGATGTGTGAAAGCCATCCATTGAGCGTAACTTCATTGTATCTAGGAAATATGGTGAGGTCACCCACTCAAATGAAAAAAGGGCTACCTCTATACATGTGTGAAAGCTACTGTATTAATTAGTAAATTCACATTGAGACTAACTTTTGTGTGTGTAAGAAGCATGCTCAAGTTGTCCACTTAATAGATTCAAAATAAAATTTAATGTGTGAATTACTTAGCTTTAAAAATTATGCTTTCTTAGAGTGAAAAATATGATAATTTAGATATTACTGTTGTAATATTGTTAATTGTGTTCTGTTACATTTTTCATAACAATGTTCTAAGTGCTTATCCAACATTAAGTCACTTGTGTGTCCATGTGTCAAATATTGCCATGTCAGCATCGTTACACTAAGGGAGAGAAGTCTCAACGGCGGGAGTCCTTATTCTATCAGTATTCCTTATTTGAATTTAATTCAAATTTGAATTGAAGTGTTTTGAAGGGAGTTATTAAACAGTTTTTTTTTTTTTTGGAAAGGAAAGACATTAATTAATTTTTGATGAAAATAAAAAATTTCTTTAAAATCGGCCTAGTATATATATAACAATATTTTCTGGGCTTCTCCTATTCATATAATCCCTCTTCCACAGTTGCTTCCCTGTCTCGCATCTCTCTATCTCTGTTCTAAAAACTTTTTGTAGTTTCGGAACCCTAGCCATGACATCATCCAACTTGACAGCCAGTGCTTCTTCTTCAAGCAACTCCAGTCATGACAGTAGCAACAGCAGTCAGTCGCCTCCTACGCAACATAAACAGGCAACAAGTGCAGTTGATCCAGCCATAAGCGAGGATGAACAAGTACCAGTGAAGAAGATTAAGGACAAAGTCAAGCCAAAATACAATAAATTTCTCACTGCGATAGTCAAACAGAAGGTTGAAGAGATTACTTCACAAAGGAAGCTACATTTGGAAAGGCCAGTGAAACTCTCGGACTTCAACACATATGGTGTCGATTAGATGATTGAGTCCAACTACTGGACTCGAACGGTATCAAATTTTCTTCCTTCTGTAAAAACTTTGATTCAAGAATTCTATGCTAACATATCAAGTGCCATTGATGATCCTAAGAGTTTTCATTATCATAAAGTCTACTGTCGGGGGAAGTTTGTGAAATTCTCTCCCAATATCATAAACTCTTTTCTGGACATACCAATAGGCAGCATGCATTCTATAGATGAAGAATATAACATGGAAGAAATAATTAAGGAAGTTACTGGTCGAATAGATATCAAGTGGAAACCCAGAGATGGTCTTGACCAGAAATTTCTTAGGAAGAAATACCGAGTGTTACACAAGATAGCTCAGTTTAATTGGCTTCCTTCTACTCATTAGAATCAGATTACGGAAGATAGATTGAAACTCCTCTTTTGTTTAGGAACTAATAGGCCAGTAAATTTTGGACTGTTAGCATATAGAACAATTGTTCAAATTGGTTCCTATCACTCATATTACTATTTGCTTGTGTTCCCCAGTATGATACAAGGCATTCTGGCTCAGAACAACATTCCTGTAAGTTCTAGTGAACAAACCGAGGTTCTATCTAAGTCAATTACCAAGGGTTTCCTTCAGCGATTGCATGATCAAACTAATCTACCTGCACCTGAGCCTAAACCCATGAGAGTTAGGAAGAATCAATTGAAATTTGTTGAGAAAAAACTTGAATTAATCAATGCTACTTTGACAGAAATTCTGCAGCATTTAAAGGACATTAAGCTTAAGCAATCTGTGTTGGAAAATCAGTTTTTCAAACAGCCTCCATCCACAACAACACACATTATGCATCTGAACCAAAACCTGAACCTGTGGTTCTAGAAACACCAGCTGCTGATATTTCTGAAACCACTGCAACACCATCTGAGCACACAGGTCCAAGTCCATCAAGTCCAGCTGCACAGCCTGCTATTAAGAAAGACAAACCAGCAGCACAGAAGCCAAAAGACAAATCCAACAAGGCCTCTGTAAAGGGAAGTATCCAAAAGGGAAAGAAGAAACTAAAAATGGTGAAGAATTCATCTGGTCAGAAGAAGCAGAAATCAGAAAAATCTGCTCCCACTTTGCAAGATGAGTCTGATTTAGATGAACCAACAAAAATAGATTCTGGAATAAAACAGCCTTCACCATCTACTGAGAAAGAATCCCTGGATATTCCTGAACCTGTAGCAGCTGAAGAAGAACCTTATCCACCATCTCCTCCTCTGCCAGCACCTGAGTCACCAGTTCCATCTTCACAACCGCCTGCTCAAACCACTGAAACAAGTGCAAAAAGAATTGAAAGGGACATACGCAGAGTAGTTGCTGAAGTTACATCCACTTCCTCGGATACAACTGAAGTTCCTCCAGCACTAAGTCCTACTACACAACCAGCACCAGTTGCAGCTCCAACAGAACCAGCCCCATCTGATCAGCAAATCTCTACTCCTAAGCACAGGGTTAAACATGTGGCTCGCAAATCTGTCAAATGCCCTGGCAGCTCTACCTCACCACCGGTCAGGAAGTCTCCCAGACCTAGTTAGATTTTGGTCACTTGTGCTGAAATCAAGGGGGAGAAGATCACACATCAAGGGGGAGAAAATTCAATGAATTTACCTTGGCTGTTGGTTGACATTCCATGACTTTCTATTTTAACTACTTTTATTTGTTGCTGAACTACTTGTTTTTATTCTGTTCTGAACTACTTTTGTTTATTTTTTTATTTTATTCTCTCAGCTTACTAATTTTGTTGTGTTGCTTGTTTCTCAAAAGGGATAAGTAAGAAGTGAGGGGGAGAATGACTCTGTTATATGTTGTGTGCACTTGCATGACTTGCTGCATTATCTACATCAATACAGTGAATGAATGCTGCAGATGATTTTGAGTGCAGTTGTGTTTAACATACATTTTCGTTTATTTTGTAGGCTGTGTGTACTAGTAAAACTTTGTTCAGTCATATATCTAGTGACAGTGTGCTGTTATGTACTTCACAACAGCTTTCTGATTATTTATTTGCATGGGTTATTTGTCTGTCTTATGGTTAATGATAACTTTCAGTGATATCTAACTGATCATGTTGTTCTTAGAAACAGTTGAGTGCTTTCATCACAAGTTGCCAAAAAGGGGGAGATTGTTGGTGTTCACGCCAAACATGTGACATTCACATGTTCAAATTTTGGTTAACTTGTGATAAAAGTAATTAAAGTATTTTATTCCTATTTTACTGTTTCTAGATAATTATTATAGGAAATATTTTGATAATTGTCTCTCTTGATCAGGATAATATTTTGTATCCTAATCAAAATAGGAAGATAGTTAATATATCCTTATTACTTTAGGAGATTAACTATAAAGCATTTCCTATTTTGTTTTATCCTAATCCTAATGTGATCTTGATTGAGATCCTTACAGGACTTTTAGGAGGATTATATCAAGATCTCTCAATATATATTGATGTATGAAAAAGTCGGAAGCAAGCATTGAGTGAGAGGGTCATTGGCGCAAGAGAGATTTTTGATTGTTCATCACGGCATTCCATGACTTTATAATTGTAAAGCTTTGACACCAAGGAATGTCTTTATGTCTTTGATTCATTGAGTCTTTGTTTTCATATATGATAGTTAAAAATCGTACATGAGTTGTTGCTTACGTCTGAGTGAATTAGTAAACACTTGAGATAACTAGAGGGTTGAGTGTTTAAGTAATTCTGTGTCAAACATCGGGTGTTATGTGTAACTTAACATTGTTCTGTTAAGTTATTTGTGACAGAGAGTGAGTAGTGTCACTAGTGTTTAGGATCTTTGCAAAGATTTTGTTTGTAAAAGATTAGGTTTGTGCGTGAGAGTGAGTCAGCACTGTAAAAGGTCCTAAAGATTGTACAAACAAGAACATAGTGAATTGCAGCTCTATAGCTATCCGTGGACGTAGGTTTTTATAACCAAACCACGTAAAAATCCTCCTGTGCCGATTTACATTACAGTTTACTGTTATATTTCTTATAACTGCATACCTCCAAAATTTTCAGTTTCATTATTAAATTTATACCACTGCTTGTAAATGGGTTGAAGCATCCAATGTGCCAATCACCATATGTCTACAACAAATAAAGGTTCATTGCTAAAATTATATCATAGGCAAGAACCATACGACGTCTAGACAAGATCCAAGCATTTAATGTGTCAAAGATTGTCTACAATGGATCAAGACCTCCACTTTACGAGTGGTGTCAAGATTGATTAAAAAAATAAATATAAAATATGTAAAATAAACAACTCAAGATTATGATTTTTAAGTACATGTCAAAGGGTTAGAAAATCTTTATTCTCATATCAAGGGTTTCACCCTTTCATCTTAGCAAGAGAGAATTTAGCAAGACATTATGCAAGAAAGAAATAAATTGCAAGAAGAACAAGATTTATTAATAATATTAAGAGAACAAAACACAAGAGAGAAAACACAATATTAAGAGATCCTAGCCAAGAGCCAAGATGCCTCTTTAGGTCATAAGTTCATATATATTTAGACACAATTGAGGGGCAAAATTATCAAAACAAAGGAAACAATTGTTAACAACTTGGATAATCATGTGCACCGACATTGGCCACCAATTTTGATGTCAAAATATTAATAATTTTGATCACATGTCTCATGAAAGTTGTAGATATTTCACTCAGCTTTATAAAACATCTTGAATCATACGATTTGGATACGTATATCAATAGATATGGTCAAAATACGGAGACATGATCAGGCTGGACTGAAACTGTAGATGGGTTCACTTCAAGCACATTTTTGGTCCATTAGACGATCGAATTTTATAATGCTTGTGAAATACAATTTTGTAGACAATTTAATCAGCTTATCAAGATTTGCACCATTCTGAGCTATAAATAGAAAGTTATGCCTATTTTATCTAACCTGCGTCAAAAACTAAAATTAAGATGAAACTAATTCAAAAGATACAAAAACTACAAATATGTTTAAGTCGATGAATTTAATGACACTATTAGTGTAATTTGATGAATTAATCTCTTATTAAACATACACAATTAAATGTTCATCATCTTATTATCTAAGTGAGCTGGATACAAATTTAGCATAACATAACTGAATTTTCTTCTTATCTTTGTTAAAATTGATTTTTTTTAAATGCTTCATAAATTGAACTTTACTTTTCATATCATAAGCTGAACTTTACTTTTCATATAACTTCATGAAACTATGAAGAATTATGCAAACTAACTTTGAAAATATTCATATCATTTAAAATCCATGAAGAACATCTTAAAAAGCATTTTCAAATACTTCAAAGAACTTTTCAACAAAATGCTAGAATTGTTATAAATCTCATAATTAACAACATTTCTCTAACATGATGAAAACATTCCTTTTGAAATCAGCTAGAAGCATTTAAACAAAAAAAAAATTGAATTTAAAACTAGTAAAAGAAAATAATGTTCTTTTTCAACTCAAAATAAACTATAGCTTTCCTTTTTATTCCAAAATCCCTTACTTTTCCTATAACATTCTTTTATAACATCCTTTCGCATAGTTATGCTTCAAAACTTATCTAATTTCTAACAATTCTAATTTAAAATTTCAAATGCTTCCAAAATCTTAAAAATCATTATTTTAATGAAAATTTTTTTAATATCCAAAAATTTTAGAATTTCTAAAGCAGTTTATAGAATTTGCAATTTATCCCCTACTGTTCGACAGTTTCAAAATTTTTATAGTTTTACCCTTGTAGAAAACCAATTCAAATTCCCAAAGCTTTTCTCCAAAAATGTTAATATTATTTTAAGCATAAAACCAACCATCACTCCTATATTTCTTAAAACAAAACATACTTTTTTCCATATATATATATATATATATATGTTTGTGTGTTTTATATATATATATATATATATATATATATATATATATATATATATATATATGTTTTTGTGTGTGTGTGTGTGTGTTTAAAAGAAAATAATTAAATACATGAATCTATTATATAAATTCATATAATTATAAATGTCTATTTTCTAACCATCAACAAACTTTATGCTTTCCTTAATATAGTACATGCATCCATTCTACAAATTTCACTTTGAATTCATTTCCCTCTTATACACAAGCATATAACAAAATAACATTTACTATATATACAAATATTAATTCTTTTTAGCATCACTCATAACCATCTTTTTATCCAAAAACATATAAAACCACCCATCTTTTGATATGAAAATCAATACTTTACAAACATTATACTTCAAAATAGTATAATCAATTCTTTATTTATTCTAACAACAATTAATATGTAAATGAAAACTATTTGTAACTCACTTAATTAAACTAATAACTTAAATCATATGAAAAATCATGAATTTAATACACTTTAATATAATATGAAAATTTTGAAATATAGTCCACTTATTGAATTTAGGCTCCCCCTTGGATAAGAAACGTTATAACAATTGTTTAATGGCCAGAAACCGTCACTAGAGAAATGAATAGTGATCGAAACTCATTTTTTTCTCCAATTTGCAATTTCATGCATCAATATGCAATAAAAAGGATAGGCTAGAGAGAATATGAAACAAGCTTCAAATTGATGTGTAGATTGATTGGTAATCACTAGATTTCAATTGAAAGTTACATAGGAAGCCATCAGCTTCCAAGCTTTGATTTGTAAAAACCATGAAGAACCCAATGACGAGATGGACATGGATGGAAAGAGAACAGAACAAGCTTCGAAATGACATATCATGCAGCTAGAGAATCATCGAATTTTGGTTGAAATCGGTAATCAGAGTTCGTTGACTGACTAGTCAATCAAATACATAACTGTTGCCCCTTTCCCCTTTTTTCCTCTTCTCCTTTTTTTTTTTTTGTCTTAATCTAGTTCAATAAAAGAGAAAGGGGTTGGACTAGGTTGGCCAATATATATAATTTAGGCTTGGGCTTGGGCTTGGGCTTTTATTCAGTGAAGTCCATTGGCTTTACAAGGGTGCTATCAATGATTCTATTGTTCATACTGCCTTCAACAAAGAGGATGACTTGGGTGCAAGTGAGCCTCCATCTCAAGTATGGCATTTAAAATCAATCCCTCAAGCCAATGTTGTGAGTGATAAAAAAAATAGTCATTCAAGGAGTACTTAATAGCAAAGAACCAACAACTATGCATGTACATATTGATAGAACTAAATGTGAACTTGGTAGTAGTGCGACTACATTCAGATGGATGCCTCATATTCCTCTTTCGTCCTCAACATTTTAAGACGAGACGACCACGTTTATTGTTGATGGATTGCATGTTGCTATGGATCAAAATTTTTACAACAAAGGTTTGCTTTAAGATAATTTGTCGAACATGGCATTACGAGGAAATTTTGAATATAAGGCTAAAGAGTCATCAATTGATTGGTTTGAGGCAGTATGCAAAGAACCTTCATGTAAGTGGCGGGTTAGGGCAACTAAGGTTATGGATACTGATTTCTTTCAAATAAGGACTTTTAAGGACCAACACACATGTTTAGGCGCGGGATTGCACCCTAACCACAAACAAGCAACTACCGATGTAATCGAAAAACACATCAAGAATAACTTCATTCGCTCTTCCAAAATATACCCACATAGGAAAATTATGGAGGATGCTCAAAAAGACTTGGGTATCAAAATATCATATCATAAGGCATGGCAGGAAGAGGAGTCTGCTTTGGAAAATCTACATGGATCTGCTAAAGAATCATTTGCTTTACTTCCTTAATAGATTTACATGGTTAAAAAAGCTAACCTTGGAACTGTGACCATATTGGATACTGATGAAGCCCAACATTTTAAATATTTCTTCATGAGCATCGGGGCGTCAATTTCAACTTTCCACTCCATTCGCTTGGTTATTATAGTTGATAGGGCTTATTTGAAGAGTAAATATCGAGGTATGATATTTGTAGCTTCTTGCATTGATGGAAACAATCAGATATTTCCTTTGGCATTTAGTGTAGGTCATTCTGAGAACGATGAATCCTAGACATGGTTCTTGACGAAATTGCATGACCTTTGCATCGGTCAAGTCCAAGATCTTATTTTAATTTTAGACTACCATCCAAGTATTAAGCGTCCTGTGACCTCTGTATTCCTTAATGCTTTACACGAACTATGCACTCATCATCTCAAGGGTAATTTGAAGGCTAGGTATAAGGAAAACCTCTTGTTTGGTATGTTTACTCAATTGGCAAATGAATATCGTGAATGTGATTTCAATAGATGCATGAGACAAATTGACTCCCATATTCCTATTGCTGTGATTCAATTAAAGGAAGTCAGAGTCAAGAAATGGGCACATGCTCATTTTTCAAGCCAAAGGTATAACATCATGACGACATATATGGCTGACTCAATAAACAATCGATTACATGAAGCCAAATTGCTACCAATCACTATGCTTGCTTATTACTATCGAGCAATTCTTCAGGATTTGTTTTACCATAGACGTGAGATGTTGCATCTTTCGCCAAATACTTGACCCCATGGGCAGACCTATTACACACCAACCGCAAAACAGCATGCAACCAAATGCAAGTAAGGGGGATTAACTTATTCATGTATGAGGTTTATAGTGGAGATTGCCTTTATGTAGTTGATATGTAGGTGAGGACGTGTACATGCACGGTGTTTGATTTGGACTAGCTTTCTTGTGCACATGCAATGGCAATATGAAAGTTCGACAATCTAATGACTTGTAAAGTTTATTGTAGCCTAATGTATATTGTTGATCGTCTACTACATGTATATGTTCCCTCTATTGTTCTAGTTGGACTGTTTGACAAGTGGGTTATGCCAGAAGATGTTAAAAACATTGTTATGCTTCCTCCAATGACGACGGCTTGTAAGTCAAGCCTATCGATGATGCATACCTCGCTAGGGGTAGACCATGGTCTGATGCATCTATGGTAGATATGGAGCCCATGGACATAGCAGATAGACATGCCGTAAACCGGTTTCTTTAAATAGTTAGCCATTATCATTTTGTGTACTTGGTTAATGTTTTGTAACCAATATATTGTACCATTTTAGTACTTGGTTAATGTTTTATACCAATGTGTTGTACCATTTTGTGCGCTTGGTTAATGTTTTGGACCATTATGTTTAATTGTTTATGTTGTTTAGTTCATATTATGTGATGTATCATTCAATTTAATTGTTCTTGCTATGATTTTAATAAGTAGATGCATGGCATATCAATGGTAAGTACACAACTAATGGCCAATATATTTATAACTGAAGAATATTCTTATAACTGTACCAACCGTATTTAAATATATATCTAGTAACCAAAAAAGAAATGTACAATATGAATCCTAATCATCACCAACATCTCCTATCTCTTCTAATAAGTGTTGAGCGTCATTCGTACATCTCTATATCTCAATGGCCATTCTACACTGGAGGTGCATCTCTGTCATCGCCTATACTATATGCAATGGAGTCTCAAATCTGAGGTACTCAATGAACTTGATACAGTACACACCACAAATGATTGCACTTAGATCTTGCTAAGGAACCTTATCTGTGACACACACCATTTGAAAAAGGGTAGTATCACAATTCTCTTCTATGTAAAATGTTCCTTGTGGCACCTTTAATGGAATAAGATACCCTAAGTAGCAAGTCCCCTTTAAGAGTATAATCATCAAACCTGAATTCCTTTGAGGAATTGAGCAACTCAATCTTTGTACCCTTAAATCAATACGAGCTGCTATCCAATGCTGATTATCTCCAACGTTAATAGGAACAAACAACTGTAAAATTATAACATTTTTAGATGTTAACACCACATTTGTCATAATTAAGTAAATGGTTGTCATAATAAATTCAACATTCTAATTGGAATATAAGTAGGAAAACCTGGTACTCATAGAGTCTAGATCCTCCCACGCATCATCATCCAATGGTGATGCACCATCAACATAAGATATGATCAACGTTGCTTTATCCTAGTATATTTTCCCTAGTTTATCTTTATGTAAGGACCACAACATCTTCAACTTTTGCTAATTATAATGAAAAAAAAGTTTTCATAATTTTCCTTCATGCATGAATTACTGACATTGCTATCAAATCATAACCTACTTACTCGCATGGAAGTAAGTGTCCACAAACGATGACTTTAGGAAGAGGGAGGGATGTTGCTTCCTTTTTTGAGGAAGCAACCACAAATAAGAATTGATGTGCTAAAAATAAAACAAGAAAACATTTGAATTAGTGTCATATTCCTAAATGCTAAACAATGCAATATAGTGTAGGAATTAGTTTCTCTATGATGCCTTGACACTGACCTTTGACTCTAGCCAAAAAGTACCCGACATCAATTTTGCAAAGAACTTTGGAGACGCATCGTAGACTCCAACATTCATATGACCAAGCCCTCCAATAACCCATTCATCAAATTTTTTCTCAACATCGTCAGGAAAATGTTCTGGTGGGTTGAATTGTGGATACATCAGTGGTTAAGGATTGACAACTGAAGGGTGCAGGAGTTCCATGATTTGGACTTTCATAATCCAAGCATCTCAGCTTGGCCCCTCTGTTCTCCCATCCACTTTTTGCCTCTTTCACCGAGGTGAACTCACATACAAACTGGACTTGTACCTCCCAGCTTTAATCTTCTATCTATGTTTAGTCCTAAGCCCCAATAGTGGTCGCATTGCAACTTGAGGAGTTCTATCTTGAGGCTTTGAATCCTCCAAGTGTATAACATGTGCTACAGCTTTAGAGGGGCCATCCATCTCTTCATGAACCAGTGGTGGGTTTGACCATGGAGTAGCATGTGTAGGTTTTGATGGAAGGGATGGAACAAATTTAGGTGTAGGGGTAGAATGTGCATTAATGTCCTCGAAGTCCATGTATACTGGACAAGAATCCTGAAATTAATGAAGATTACTTTATAGTTGTTTAGTTTCAAGTTTAGGTCCAAACAATATTATGCATGAAAATGAAATAGTGATCTGCGTCCACTTAGTCTAGGTGGGTTGTTAATTCAACTATAGCTTTCTTGGGCCCCCTAATCTCATAATGGATGGCTTTGTTGTCCTTATGTAATAGGCCAAGCTCACAAATGACTGTTTGCATGAAATGATCGTAACCTGATGAGTGGCCATGTAATAGAAAAGGTCACCAACCAAATGTACGACAAGATATTTATCAACATAAATAAAGCATGAGATGGTCAAGGGGTAACACTAATGAAGTTTGATAGGTGCAAATGGTGTCTCGTTGATGCCCTATGGCTATCTTGTTGATGTCATGGTCTTAGGGCCGCCTCTTCTCTTAAATGCATCGTTAACGCTCTTGTCTTTGCATCTGGTTGCTCCATATGCTCACTCGATTGTAAGGGTAAGGTCCTTTACAACGCCTTTGCAACATGAGCTCCTCTCCCCATTTTTACTATCTCCAATAGCACGACATGCCATTATGTTGCAATCTCAGTAGTGGTGGGGTTCTAACAATACACAGGGGGAATCCTACAAATGTTTATTGGGGCAAATGTAAGAACTTAAAATGTTAACATAGACCATCCAATAAACTATCATTAACATTAACTTACAATCCTCCTGATCTTGAATATGTCTTCTAACACCTCCTCTTCATGCGACATTTTGTGTGTCCTCCATTTCAAATTACGAGGAAGTATTTTTTCATAATCGTCTCCTACCTCCCCATACAAACTGCCAAGCTAAGATAAAGCCTCATACAAATATAGCTAAATAAGTCCACATAAACCTAAATTAGTTCCAAATAAAAGAAAATCAGAAGTTAGAAATTGAAAGATTGAATGATACTTATTTGAATTGCATAAGGACACCCTTCCAAGTAATACTTCTCTTTTGAGTGATATCTTTCTTTATCAGCCAGCCATTGTTTATAAGCCTCAAGTCTCCCTTCTAAAGCTCCTTTCATGGATTTAATAGTCATGGCAAATGACTGAGTATCCCACAAATATGCATTGAATTCTGTCAAAGACTCAGTAAAGTTCAACCATTTCACTGATACTAACCTCTGCCTATCACGGGCTAACAATAATCTCTTCGATACATAGTACAAAGCAAGGCTGATGATATCTCAATCAGGTATAGTAGAAAGGGTTAGGTCTTTCAACTTTTTGTAGAAGTGTCTAAGTTGTGGGTTATTGCCTTCAAAGTATTTGTCCCTTAAGCTACAACCATGCACCTTAGGTAACTTTGACGTCTTGGCATATTTCAACCCTATAACCAACCTAAACTCATTTGCAAAAAATCAGATTCTTTACCCTAAAGAGGAAAAAATGGTAATCATATTAAGATATCATGAAACTTGCACTTCTAATATGACACCGATCTATAACAGCAGGTTGTTGAGTAGGAACCAATGATTCTTCAGCCAGTGTAGGTGGTGGAGATGTGGCTAGTGCAATTGTTTCTTCAGTAGAAGAGGGTGCCTATGTGGGTTCTTCCTCAGGTTGTGCTGCAGGTGATGAGGTTGGAGAGGTAGTATGCTCTGCTTTAGGGATTGAAGAAACAGGCGGTTCATTGTCAACAAGTGGTGAAGACAAATTTGTCTCAGAGTCAACTTGTTTTGGTTCATTTGACAGTGATTCATCTCGCAATGTTGGAGCTGCTGAATCAATTTGCTTTTTCTGTTTGTCAGATGGTGGCTTCACCATTTCATCTTTCCTCTTTCTCTTCAATTTTCTTCCCTTAGCAATTGACTTAATGTGCTTTTTCTTCTGCTTTTGTTCTACTGTTATGTCTGTTGTAACAACAGGTTGTGTAGCTTGTTCTGCTTCAGCCATTTGCTCAGTTTTAGCAGTTATTGGAGCATCAGGAACTGGTGTTCGCTCAGCTGTCTTCTTAGGAACTACATTTTCAGTTTCCTTTGGTTGTTGCTCTCCTTCTGTACCAGAATGTCCTGCAAATTTTGCCTCAAAGCATGCTGTTTTGCTTTGATTTGCTTCAAATCCTGCACAATCTTAGTCAAAGCAAAGTTTATCAACACAAGTTGTTCTTCAACATTTTTCATCTGATTTTTCCTGACTCTCTTTGGCTTTGGTTCAGGTACAGGCAAGTCAAACTTATCATGCAATCGAAGTAGAAAGCCCTTTATAATTGATTTTGACAGGATTTCAGTATGTTCCTTAGGATTTATAGGAATGCTATTTCGCACAAGAATCCTTTAAATCAAGTAGGGAAACACAACAAGTGATAGTCAGAATGACATGGACCTATCTGAACTATCATCCTATAGGCTAGCAAACAAAAATTTATTGGTCGATTGGTGCCCAAACAGTACAAAAATTTCACTCTATCCTTACGAACCTGATTTGGATAGGAAGAGGGAAGCCAATTGAACTGTGCAATCTTATGCATCACTCTATATTTCTTCCTAAGATATTGCTGGTCTATACCATCTCTCAGTTTCCATTCAATGTCTGTTCTACCTGTCAATTCCTTAATCACTTCAGCCATGTTAAATTCCTCATCTAAAGAATGTAAACTGCCTATGGGAATGTCAAGCAAAGTGTTAATGACATTTGGAGAGAATTTAATGAACTTTCCTCTACAATAAACCTTGTGATAATGAAAACTTTTCGGATCATCAATGGCAGTTGAGATATTGGCATAAAATTCTTGAATTAAAGACTCACAGAGGGTAGGAAGTTGTTTACTATACGAGTCCAGTATATAGACTCAAGCAACTCACTGAGACGATATGTGTTGAAATCAGTAAGTTTTACCGGCCTTTCCATCTGTAACTTCCTTTGTGAAATGTTCTTCTCGAACTTCTGCTTGATGTCGGTTGTGAGAAAATTATTGTACTTCGGCTTAACTTTGTCTTTCATCTTCTTTACTGGAACTTGTTCATCCTCACTCATGGCGGGATCAACGGTGACCTCAGCATGTGCTTGTTGCGTTGGAGATGACGGTGCGCTATCACTCTTGTTGTAACTGGGGTCGCTTTGAAAAGATAAAGAACTGGTGGATTTTGAGGATTCTGTGTGAGTCGCCATTGCTAGGGTTTGTAATCTGCACAAAATTCTTAGAACAAGAAGAGAAACAGGACGAGGGATAGTGGAGAAACTATTGTGGGAGTATGGTATGGACAGGAGAAGCCATAAGCAATTTCGTAATATACTAGGCTGATTTAAAAAATTTTGTTTTTCACAAAACAATTAATGTTAATTTCCTTTCCAAAAACCGTTTCATAACTAACATTGATGAAAAAAAATTCAAAATTTGATTCCCATTAGAATAAGGAATTCTAATAGAATTAGGATTTCCGCCACTGAAACTTCTCTCTCTCAATTCAATACAGTTGATATGGCATTTTTGACATATGGACACATAAGAAAATCAAATTTTGAATAAGCATGAAGAGCATCGTATGTTAAGAAAAACGTAATAGAAAACAGGTAACGATAACATAACAACAATAGCTGGACATCATATGAATCATTCTAAAAAAGCATATTTCAGAGCTGTTTTATTTACTTTTAATTATTTTATCACTTAATCCAATTGAGTGATCAACTTGAACATGCTTCTTACACACACAAAAGTTAGTCCTAATGTGAATTTTCTAAATAAATACAGTAGCTTTCACACATGTATAGAGGTAGCCCTTTTTCATTTGAGTGGATGACCTCACCATATTTCCTAGATACAATGAAGTTACTATCAATGAATGGCTTTCACACATCATATATTGGTAGCCCTCTCTGTATTTTTCATTTTTAACCCAGCATTTTATCATTCACCCAATTTTTATATTACAGCTCACACATGATTAATTAGAAGAAAATTTATAATATTACATATACAAATAACATAATAGTACACAGTGTTTATTTAGATAACTGACAGATGCCTAAGGCTTTTGTTAGATTTTCAAATCTTGTTGTATCCAATGCCTTAGTGAATAAGTCAGCCAATTGTCTATCAGTGGAGATGTGTTCAATGTGTATCACCTTAAACTCTACTAGTTCCCTTATAAAATGGTATCTTATGTCAATGTGTTTTGTTCTACAATGCTGAACAGGATTTTTGGAAATATTTATAGCACTAGTATTATCACAAAACACAGTTATGGGCTTTTGTTCAATACCATAATCACTCAACATTTGCTTCATCCACAATAGTTGCGTGCAACAACTCCTTGCTGCTATGTATTCGACTTCAGCAGTAGATAAAGAAATAGAATTTTGCTTTTTGTAGTGCCATGAAACCAAGTTAGTACCAAGATAAAAACATCCTCCTGAAATACTTTTTCTGTCATCTACATTTCTTGCCCAATCAGCATCACTAAACCCTGCAAGATAATCATTTGTATCTTTAGAAAACCATATTTCATAATCATGTGTTCCATGAACATACCTGATGATTCTTTTAGCTGTTGTAAGATGTGATTCTTTAGGATTTGCTTGAAATCTTGCACAAAATCCTACACTAAAGCACAAGTTTGGCTTGCTTGCTATGAGATATAGCAAACTGCCAATGATACTTCTATACAAACTTGCATCAACATCTTTTCCTGCATTGTCTTTTGAAAGTTTAAGATTAGTACTGATAGGAGTTTTCATTGGTTTTGAATTTTCAAGCCCAAATTTCTTTACAAGATTTTTAGCATATTTTGATTGAGATATGAATGTCCCATCATTCACTTGCTTAACCTGCAATCCAAGAAAGAAATTTAATTCTCCTACCATGCTCATCTCAAACTCTTCCTGCATCAACTTAACAAACTTATTAGTTTTGCTTTTGTTAGTTGATCCGAATACAATGTCATCCACATATATTTGTGCAACAATAAAATAGTTAGATGCATGTTTGATAAACAAAGTCTTATCATTGCTACCTCTTTTATAACCTCTGTTGATCAAAAAGTTTGTCAACCTTTCATACCAAGCTCTATGAGCTTGTTTCAAACCATACAAAGCTTTGTGCAATTTATACACAAAATTAGGATGTTTAGGATCTTCAAAACCCTTAGGCTGTTCAACAAAGACTTCTTCATTGAGATAGCCATTTAAAAAGGCTGTTTTAACATCCATTTGGTACAGCTTAAAATCAAGCAAACAAGCAATTGCAAGTATAATCTGATTGACTCAAGTCTAGCTACTAGTGCAAAGGTTTCATCAAAGTCTATGTCTTCTACTTGTGTATAACCTTGTGCAACTAGCCAAGCCTTATTTCTCACTACTTGTCCACTTTCATTAGTTTTATTTTTGAATATCCATTTGGTTCTAATGACATTTGCATTTTTTGGCCTAGGAACTAATTCCCATACTTCATTTCTTTTAAACTGATTAAGTTCATCTTGCATGGCTTGAATCCACACATCTTCTTTTAAGGCTTCTTTCACATTTTTTGGTTCAACTAAAGAGATATAACATACAAATCTTACCTAATTTATTACCCTGCTCTGAGTTATCATCATGCCATCTGGTGTTCCAATGATAGAGCTTGTTGGATGTGCCTTCTGAATCCATGTGGGTGGATCTTTCTTTTCATCTTCATTCCTAATTGAATTTTTGTTCAAATCTGAGTTGTCAAATGTTACTGTTACGTCGGGTGTAACAGTTGTTGTTTCCTCTTTCATAACAGAATCTTTTTTATTGTTGTTGTCTGAATCTGACTTCTCTGTATCATCTGTGAAGCTGGTTATGCTTTCCTCTTGTGAATATTTTGTATAATCTTCCAGATCATCAAATACTACATTTGCAAATTCCATGACTGCCTCAAAAGTTTCAGATTTTTCTTTAATGAAATCAATCCAAGTATATCTAGAAAAATCATCCACACAAACAAATATGTATCTCTTACTTGTAATGTTTTCAATTTACATAGGACCCATAAGATCCATATGAAGCAAATCAAGTATTTTGGATGTGCTAAGATATGGATTTGATTTGTGTGAACTTCTAATTTGTTTTCCCATTTGACATGGTCCACAAATTTCATTAACTTTGTCATCAAGTTTAGGAACTCCTTTTACAACACCTAACTTAGTTAATTTAACCAAGTCTTTGTAATTTAAGTGTCCTAATTTTTTATGCCACAATTCTAAATATGAAATCCTAGCTTGAAATGTAATCTTTACTAAATAACAATTATCCGAAGATCTATTACCTTCTAGAATGCATTGACCAAAATTATCTAAGACCATGCATTTGTTTTGTATGAAATTAACAATATACTTGTCATCACAAATCTGACTAACACTAATAAGATTAGCTTTCAAACCTTTAACCAGCAAGACATTTTGAAAATTGAGTAGGCCTTTGACATTCAAAGTACCTTTACCAATGATCTTACTATTTGCTCCATCTCCATAGGTGACATTACCATCCCTGCATGCTTTAAAATATGTTAAAAAACTATTTATTTCCAGTCATGTGCCTAGAACAACCACTGTCAAAATACCACAAACCGTTAGAAGTATGTTCAAGAGTAGTAAGAGTAACATGGCATACTGTCTTGTCTTTCTTAACCCACTGCAATTGTGATTTTGGTAATAGTTTAAATTGTTTTGATCTTTTATACAAAAGATTCAACAATTTAAATCATCTAGGTCTAATATGTTCCTTTTTATCACAAAAATAACAAACTAGAATGAATTTCCTTACTTTTTCAGGACTGGATTTGAAAGAACTCAGAGGAGAAACAAATGTCTCATTACTCTTGGAATTAGGACTTGACTTTAAAGAGTTAAGTTCAGAATTCTTACCTGATGTTGAAGCTTTAACAAAAACAGTTATTGATGAAGACGCAACATTACCTTTTGTATACCCCAATCATGTTTGTTGGAGTTGTCTCTTCCAAGACTCAAGACTTGGTCAAGTTTGGCTACTCCAATTTTGAGTTGATCAACACACTTTTTGCTTTCAACCAGTTCTGTTGTAATTTTCTCAAATATGTGCTGTTTTATTTGTCAAAACAGTCTCCAGTTCCGAGATATGATTTTCAGCATAAGATTTTTCACATTCCAGCACCTCAATCTTCTTCTTCAAGATTTTGATTTCCTCCTTCTAATTCAGCCATTCACCATAGAGTGCGTTGTATGTCTCTTGCAACTCTTCATAGTATTCTGGTCCATCTTCTTCATCAGAATGATCAACACTGGTTCTATAATTTTTTGTTTTATCAGACATAACAGCTTTCCCTTTATCCGCTACAGATGCAGTAAATGCAACAAAATTGCTCATGCAATCCTGATCTTCTGACTCCGATTCTGATTCATCACTCCATGTTGCTGTTAGTCCTTTGTTCTTCTTCTTGAGATTAGCACATTCAGACTGAATATGCCCATAACCAGAACATTCATAACACTGAATTTGCCCTTTCTTTTCAGGTTCTTTTGGTTTCTTCTTGTCATTCTCCTTGTTGAACTTTCTTAATTTTTCATCACTTGAGTTTGATGGCTTTCCTTTATTTATTTTCTTGAAATTTCTTTTCATGAACTTGACATAGTTTCTTGTTAGAAAAGCAATCTGTTTAGAATTAGTTCATCAAGCTCATCATTACATTCATCATCAGATTTTTCAGTTTTTACATTGAATGCAATGCTTTTTCCTTTTTGCTTCCTAGTACTTTGATTAATTTTAAAATTTTGGAGAATGCCAATCAGTTCATCAACCCTCATCTCATCAGTGTTCTTGACTTCCTCAATGGCTGAAATTTTAGGTTGAAATTTATTTGGGATAAGCCTAATTATTTTGCTAACAATTTCTGCATCAGTGAAGGTTTTTCCAAACATGTATGCCGAATTTGTGATATGACATATCTTCGAGTAAAACTCAGAAATCGATTCATCTTCATGCATCATTAAATTTTCAAATTGAGAATTAAGTCCCATCAATTTAGATCTTTCAACTGATGCGGTACCTTCATGTTTTACCTCAAGTATGTCCCATGCTTCTTTGACAACTTTGCACCTAGAAATCTGTCCGAAATTGTTTAGGTCCGCTATAGCAAAAATTGCATTGAGAGCCTTTGAATTTCAGCTGGAACATCAGTATTCTTCATCAGTCCATTCATCCTCTGGTTTGGCTTCGGAATCACCAAAAGCATTCAACTTTGTTGGCAGTGTCCATTCTTTAAGCACACTAGTCCATGCCCTGTCATTAAGAGATTTGATATACATCATCATTCTTACCTTCTAATATGAGTAATTGTTATCATCAAGAATAGGTGGTTGTGTTCCGAATCCTCCATTGCGAATAAACTCCATCCTTCCAGATCAATGTAATCGTTTTCTTCACTTGTCTGTCAGTGAACCTGCTCTTATACCAATTGAAAGTTCTGGAAGTATGCAGTTATAAGAAATATAACAGTAAACTATAAAGTAAATCGGTACAGGAGGATTTTTACGTGGTTCGGTTATAAAACCTACATCCACAGACAGCTATAGAGCTGCAATTCACTAAGTTCTTATTTGTACAATCTTTAGGACCTTTTACAGTGTTGACTCACTCTCACACACTGACCTAATCTTTGTAAAACAAAATCTTTGCAAAGATCTTAAACTTTAGTGACATTGCCCACTCTCTGTCGCAAATAACTTAACAACACAATGTTAAGCTATACATAACACACGATGTCTGACATTGAATTACATAAACACTTAACTTGTAAGTTATCCCAAGTGTCTACTAACTCTCACAAACTTAATCAACAACTCATGTACGATTTCTATCTCTCATACATGTATCAAAGACTCATAAAATCAAAACAATAAATACATTCCTCTTTGCGTTGAAGCTCTCTTCCTTTATTGTTGGAATGCTGAAACAAAAATTCACACAACACACCATATAATTAGCATACTTCGTTGTGTAAAAATAACTTTGTATACATAGTGGTATGCCTGGAAGAAATCTCCTAGAAATCCTGTAAAAATTCTAATCAAAATCATATTAGGATTAGGAGAAATAAAATAGGAAGATATATAATTAAACTCTTAAAGGAATTAGGACACAAATAAATATTCTCCTATTTTAATTAGGATACAAGAAACAATATCTTAATCTAATGAGATATTTATTATAAATCAAATACTTCCTAAAATATACTTCTAGAAACAGTAAAATAAGAAACAAAATAATATTCTTGTTTTATCGCAAGTTGAACAAAAATTTATCATGTGCATGGCACATGCACGTTGACACCAACAAAGTTGTTTTTGGTTCACATGTTTTGTTATGGTCAAGAATGAACTCAACTTTCATACCTTCACCATACCTTAGCCCCTATTGAAGGACCAATTCACCAACCATAATGGATATCTTTATTTTTTCTATAAACTTTTAAGCACAATAAATATGCGAATTATCTAATTGATACATACTTTAAAACGGTATTTTTGTATAAAATGATTTTGAATACAAATATTTTCAATGTTAAATTACAATGATTTGGATACATACTTGAGAAAAAAATTAATGTCAGGTAGACGAGAGCCTATTAGGGATGGACATTTGACCCAATGGGTCCGGGACCCCGATGAGACCCACACGGACGGGGCGGGTCTAGCTTCTAGCCTCATTTGACCTGACACGCCCCACCCCACCCTGCACAGTCCAAGGGTGAATATGAAAAATTATAAAATATAGAGACTTATAGAATT
The DNA here is from genome assembly GCA_013180625.2 of Boswellia sacra. NCBI lineage: Eukaryota > Viridiplantae > Streptophyta > Magnoliopsida > Sapindales > Burseraceae > Boswellia > Boswellia sacra. The sequence goes on along the minus strand of SNVD02013586.1, from coordinate 37,075 downwards.
TTAAAGGATGATTTTGATAAGTTTTAATATATATATATATATATATATATATATATATATATATATATATGAGTGTCTTGAAATTTGACAAAGTATATAAAGAAAAAGTTTTTAATAGAGTAGGTCCACTCTACTAAAATTTGTCTATATGAGTATATAAAGAAAAGATTTTTAAATGTGGTAGGTCCACTCCAATAAAAATTTTTCTACACATTTGCAAATGGATGGGGTGCGACAGGGCGGGCACGGATCCACTAAATTTTTTTTTTTTTTTGCCTCGTCCCATCCAATTCAGGGGCAAAAGGGTGGGGCGAGGCAAAATATACTTTAGCAGGGCAGGGATGGATATATGTTGTCCCGTACCCGCCCCGCCTCGATTCCAACCCTAGAGCCTACAATGTAGTCTTAGCTAGGCATGTTTGATGAAATATATCTCATAATGTATATGTTTTTTCCCTCCCGTTTATCTTCTCCTCCCAGTCGCGACTATAATCAATTATTTTTTAGATAATTAATTATATGTGTGATAAGATATCTCTCATCTAATGAAGATCGTGGGATATACATAGGTCACTCTCGTTTTTCTTTTTCTGAGACTTGTTTTTAGCATGACGAAGAGATGAGTCTTTTTGATTGCTTATATTTTAAAAAGGGCTGATGGTAATTATTAAAAAGCGAAGGTGCATAAAACTTACCTTAACAAGTAATAATTTACCATGATGATACAATTACTTTTTAAGATATGATTATTTTTGTCCAAATTAGTAGAGAAGAATAATTTAATAATTGATAGCATGTGATATATTTTCATCATTAGAACATAAACTAGTAGATCCAACAAATAATCATGTTACTGACATAATTATATAGAACATATTTAATTTCTAGAACAGGAAGATTCGAGTGACTAATTAATATTTTTCTAAAATTTTTTTGAATATAATTTACACGTGTTTTATATATAAGAAGTACGTATTGAAATATAATAATTTAAAATGTTTTTAGATCATTAAAAAAAATAATCATAAAACCGATCTTCATATTGTATTAGATATAAGACATGAGAGCTGATGAATTAAATTGTAAGATACATGAAATAAATCACATGTTAAACATTGATATATATTTTGTACTAAATGTTTCTTGCCATACGGTAACAAAACAATTGATCATTTAATGAAAATAGGACGATTATTAACAATATATAACTGAGAAGAGAATTTTTGGACATAATTAATAAATATATTTTTTATGATCATTGATCTTACCAAATCCAATGGTTGATATTGAAAGTCAAAGAGTTATATTTAATACTGCTAACTTATCAATCATATAAACCATTAAATTTTATATATCAATGACTAGATAAATTTGTGTTGAGTTATGTGCAAAAAAAAATTGAAGTCAAAAGATTCATTCCTTTATATATATATATATATATAATTAATCATTCTCTCCTCCTGACTCCCGTGTTTTAACTTATATCTGGACCTCTAATTTTGACCCTTGGATAAATCGTGTAGTTGCAATTGCTTATCCAACTCTTAAAGTTTGGAGGTCAAAATTAAGTTTTGAGTTTGCATACCTTGTGAATATGATTTTATGTAATGTCGCAAAAAAAAATGTATAATGTGACCAAGACAAGATTGACTAGTGAACGCAAATAATATCATTAAAAATTATGTTCTAATCTTCATCAATCCTTATCGATTCTACACTTCAAAAAGGGTTTCCTTCATCTCATTATTGGGTTCATTATAGTTCCCCCTTGATGTTTTGTAAAACTATTTTGTTCCCTGACTTTTTCGAAATATCAAATGTATTCCCCATCATTGGCGGTTGACATTTAGATTTAATGAGGTAATGGTAATATGATGATATGATATTACTGAAAATATTTTATTATATTAATATAAAAAATAATATTTAAAAAAATCCTCTAATAAAATAACTAAAGTAAACTAAGAAATTTAATTATAGTTAATTTCTCTCCTTCTCAATCTCTTTGATTTCTCTAAGCTCCACACATATTGGCGGACCTAAGATTTTACCAAATGAAGGGTACCTCTGAATTTTTTTTAATATTTAAAATTTATTTAAAAAATCTCAATTATACAAGAAAATAAAAAAATAGAAATAAAGGGAAATAATGAAGCTTAAGTGTTAAAATTAATCATAAACAATAAAGCAAAATACAAAACGTAAAATGTTAATATTCATAAAATTAATTGTCCAAGGTGAGTGTTCATATTTTGAAAACATTGCATACCTGTCTCATTGCCAATGTTATCAAAAGTTGGTTAATATCAAAAAAACCCTCTAGACTTTGCCCAATTGTAAGCAAAAAGTCTCATTTGGCTTTATATCAGCACACTCCCAAACCTTTACTTTCTTTGTATCATCTGAACCCAGCTAACAGATTCTGTTTAAATTTAAACTAATAAAAACTTGAAAAGACCATTTTACCCTTATTTTTGTAATCCTTTAACCCTTCCTTCCTTTTTATGCCATTCGAAAACCTAAAACCATTGAAAACTTTCAATGGGACAATGTCAACCTTCCCTACCTTTAAATTTTATTTCATCAATAAAGATCTTTTACATTTTTTCACGAATTTAGTTCCTAGGTTTTGGAAAATACATCACAGACCTTCCTTATGTTAACTCAGACGTTAGATGACATCACCTTTCCATCCAAATTACTGGCGATTATGTTAATACTCTTAACCCCATCTAAAAGAACATATGCTTATTTAAAGCAGTAAACACATCACGTAAAATGAGACATGCATCGCTGAGTCAGTGAGGAAAATGACAAAGCTTCTTGGATCTTTTTTCATGTGCAATGATCATTTTAGCCATTTTAGCCTTGACAATTCCAAAAACTAAAATAACCATTGGAATCTATCCACTGCTTCCATGCAGACCTGTCTATACACTGTAAATACATCCCTCAAATGCAAATCAATTCGTCTTTCAAAAAAAAAACACCATTCTCATCCAAGCAAGCCATCATTCAACAACATAAGCCATCTTTCAACAATATAATCTACAATAGAAACAAAACAACCTCATCATTCAAACACAGCTATCATTTTCAAGATGATCACAGACACGGATTTCAATCAGTAACAATCAAGTAATGCATGGCTGAAAATGGTAAATGACTGATTGATAAATTTCAAAAAAGAAGGTGTAAGTGTGGTGCAAAAGCAGCTATTTTGATTTTGGGTCTGCAAATAATCCTGGTAAGTTGTATTTCACATGCAAAAATGATAAGGGCACGTTTGTTTGGGATTTTCTACAGGCTAAAAGAGTTTTTTTAATGTCAAAAGCACCTTTAAATTTTTTTATATCATTTGGCTGTCAATTGAGAAGAGCTTATGGATAATTAAAAAAGCTCTTTTATGTCTACTAGGAGAAGCTCAAAATTGAAGCTTTTGGGAAAAGCTCATTTTGAGCTTTTTTAAAGTTTTGAAATGTCAAAGATACCCTCATTAAATTTTAAATATTTTACTTTATTTTTTCCATATAACAAAACTCTATTTTAGAAATTTAATCATAATAAGTACTTTTATGTTTATTTCATCAAACAATCAAAAAGTTTTTAATAAAAGCTCTCCTTTTAGAAGCTCTACTCCAAAAAGATCTACAGTAATAAACTCTACTTGAAGAAGCTGAGACAAACTGGCCCTAAATGTAATTTCTATAAGTCATGGGATCCTGATGATGAAGAGATGCACAGTGATCTACATTATTTTCTAAACAACACTAATATTATGAAAAGGGAGGAGCAAAGCAAGAGGGATGATGTTGAATTGATTTTGACAAAGATGAAAGCTGATTTGAAGCAAGTGATAGGGCAAACTAAAATGTTGGTGCAAATTGATGAAAAAATGAAGAATCATATGTTGTTGAACGAGTTTCTATTCTACATGTAATGATGATTGATGTAAGAAATGGAAATGCACTAATGTAAGCTTAATTGACATTATATGGTAACAGTATCAGAAGTTATGAGCAAAATAAAAGTAGATCCTCAAAATAATAAATAGCTACGTTAATATAAAGGCAAAAAGTTAATGTTAAATATTATGCCTTATGTGGTACATAAACTGTGCCATATAGAGCATAATATTATGAACAATTACAAGCCTAAGTATAGAGCTTAACACTGCAAAAATTAAAAAAAAATGGCACTAGTATCTGTCAGTGCCCATTGTTGCTAGTTCATGCCTAACTAAAGGATTTTACTGTTTCATTTACAAAAGAAATAAGCACTATTAAACCTTCTATGTGTTTATGTACCCAATTGGTTTAGTAATGTGCATGTATGCATTATGAAAACTGATATCTACCTAAGGGTTTTATACAATGTCTTTACAAAAACATATATTTGCGAAAAAATTCTCACAAATCATCTATGTAGCAAAATCACAACTAACCAGAAATTGTGCAGGTACCACAAGCTTTGCATTCCAGTTTGTTGATTCTTCCCTCTGGAATTGCAACTTGTGGTTGCATGGATAATATAAAATAGGGTTAATAGTAAAAGATTTAATCATACAAAACAAAGGTCGCATTTTATCATAAATTCAAAAAAATTTACCTCATTAATTCCATCTAGTGATGTTCTTGGGATGGTAGAGGTGCTGAGCACCTAATCTCTTGTGATGAGAACAAAGGTTGGGACAATGATGGTCCAGCTTTAGTTGTTTACGGTTGAGATGCAGGCTTTTATGGTCCACCTTGAGTTATATGTTGTTGAGATGCAACTTCAGTCTAATATGACTTTTGGATGATTGGTTTATATTAATAAGCTATCCTACCAACCCAAAAGCCCTAACCCTATCCCTACATAACTTTTGTTTTGCTGGCTGAATTCTATATTTTCCTTTTTGCTCTTTTTCTAGCCATTTACAGTCAGGTTTGGGTTATCCCTAAAATTAAGTCCTGAGTGGTGGAAGCATGAATCCTCCAAGGGTAGACCCCAGTTGCACACCTAACAATCACCATATCCTTCTCATTTTTCAACCTTTTCAACTTAATACAGTTCTAAATTGCATATTCCCTCAACACATCCCTAAAATCGTTGTGATTTTCAAAGTTTTGCCTAACCTTTAAATCCACTACTCTCTCTAAACTAGGCTTACACAAGTTTTTCCTATGAAACTTAGCTATCCTAGCACTGGACACCTCATCATCTGGGCTACTCACAATTTTTTTTTTTTGAAATTTTCTTCATTAGACTGGTAATTTGAAAGATCATCACTAGAGTAGTCCTCATCTAAACTACTTACTACCTCACTATCATCATGTGCAAACTCTACATCATCATCGAGCCTATAATCTTCATTAGAATCTACTGAGAGATTAGTTTGACTAGGCCCATCTGATTTTCCTGTAGGGTAATTTACCTCACCCCCATCCTTTCCCTAATTAGCCCTCTTAGTAGCATCTCCATGTAAGTTGTTACCATCAAACTCAATTTCAGGTTCCTCAAGCCCTTCAAGCTCATTAGACTCAATTTGACCTTCATTTGAAGGGTTTTTAAGGTCAATTTCACGTATTACTATTGGAATAATCTTGAAGGAAATTGTTATAGAAAATATCCCTTTATCTTCATGCAGGTTCAATACTTCTAAAACCCTTGCATCACTATCTATAACCGCAGAATCACCACTCCAGGGTAAAGACATAGTCAACCTTGCTTGCTTATCTAAATGCACCCCTATGTCACAGTAGTGACTTGTAGCTGCAAAGAGCCGAATCTCAGAAATCCTATCAGGGTCTATGTACATGATTGGGATTCTATGACCTAAATCCTCGTATGTTAAATAAAATTGAACCATCCTACTGACCTTATGCACCAAAAATATAAAGGAAACCAAAAATTTTTAAATCATAGTGAAATAGAAAAAATCACTTTGTTAAAATTAATAGACTTAACAAAGCTACACAATGATATTTGCAAAGAATTAACATAGCTCACAAGCACATTCATACAACATGTTTTTATCACATTAAACAATTAATATTAATCAATATATATTTAGAGTTCTTTACATATCATAGAAAAAGAGTCATGACAGCACAACTCAACTTCAAACAAGGTCATAAAAAACACAAGCAGATAAATCAGACAAGCTTCGTATTATATATATCATGCTTGTCATAACATGTATAAGCCTTTAACAACCTCCAATTGCACCAATTCATAGTAATACATAACTCTTAATGTCCTAAAAAGAAGAACAAGAATAAAACAAAACATAGTATACATGGACTTCTGATAAAAAAAAAATTCAACTTTTCATCATGCATGTCACTATACCAATACAATAGCAAGAAATGGCATCAATCTATCATTACATTGCATCATTTTTCAAAAGCCCAATTTTTGTCAAACTCCATTCCCAAGGTTTCATCAACAATAACTTATTCAAACAATAGAAAATCAAACCCAACAAATATAGAACCAAAACAAATATAATAGTACAACTAGCGAAGAAGAAGAAAAAAATTCAAAGTAAAAAACCCATTAAAGACAAACGTTAATAGAGCTCATGCATGTTCAATACACCAAAATAGTAAGTCACAGGTGGTTAGCTATCTTTGTCGACAAAGCTTGCACTAGATTCAACAATGTTTCTTCAAGCAGAAAGAAGGAAGATGGTCACGACGAAGACATGAGAATGCTAATAGTAGAGTGAGAGAAGGAGTTTAATATTTTAGGTTAGGTCTTTATCAAGAGAGAAAGTGGGGTGAGGTGGGGTCTTCTGGAAATTAATAAATTGTTGACCTATTTATATACTCTTGATTTTGCTGTGTGAAATGACAAGGTTCCCCCTCCAATTTCAACATATTTGTATAAAGTTAACGTCTAACTTAACAAAAGGGAGCTCTATGATGTATTTCCAAAACCTAGGGACTAAATTTATGAAAAATGCAAAAGGCCTGTATTGATGAAATAAAACCTAAAGGTAGGGGAGGTCTGTGACATTATCCCAACTTTCAACAGCCGCCTCTCCCAACACCACCACCAATGCCCATGCTAGGCGACTACACTGCACTATAGGGTTTTGGTAATTTGGAATCAACGAGAGTTGCAGCACTCCAGGGATAGGAATAGGATGAAAAGATGGCGTGGTTGGTGGAACGAAGATAGGCTGTTGTTGCGGCTACACATAGGGTTGGATCAATGGAGGATGTCATTGTCTCTATCACTAGTGAGCAAGTAACATATAAATTACCAAATTCGGTCACGGACAGGAAGACAACAACGACAATGGTGAATGATTCCTTTGGTGTTGCTATTATGGTGAATTAAGTTTTGGTGTTGCTGGAATTTACTTTTTTATATGGTCGGTGGTGTAGCTATTGTGGTGAATGATGGTTATAGTGTAGCTACTATAGTGGTTGGTGTAGGTAGTTCTAAGAAGAGAAATGTTGAGAGAAATGTTTCAAGCAAGTTTGTTGAAGGTAATAAGTATAGGGAATGTTGGATCTAATTGGCGGTTGCTATGGACATTTTGATTGTTTCTATATACTCTTTGTTGCATTTAGAGTGTTTGAAGAAAGTCCTAAGAGGGACTTGTGACTTCTATGGATAAAGAGGAGGGAGTGGGTGTTTCACTAAATCATTTTCCTTTAGGGACCGTTTGGTACGGGGGTTTACTTTCACGGAATGGGATTCAAATTGCTAGGAAAGTGATTATGGGAATACGAAATCTAAGAAACCAATATTATTGTATTTGATTGCCCATAGGAATCTTGTCTTTAATTACTGTGGGAATCAAATTACTATGTTTGGTTACACATAGGATTGTATTAATTTTATTTAATATGTTAATAAACTTTATAATTAAAATTTCTTGAATATGTCAAAAGTCCTAAGAGGGACTTGTAACTTCTATGGATAAAGAGGAGGGTGTGGGTGTTTCACTAAATCATTTTCCTTTAGGGACCGTTTGGTACGGGGGTTTACTTTCACGAAATAGGATTCAAATTGCTAGGAAAGTGATTATGGGAATACGAAATCTAAGAAACCAATATTATTGTATTTGATTACCCATAGGAATCTTGTCTTTAATTATTGTGGGAATCAAATTACTATGTTTGGTTACACATAGTATTAATTTTATTTAATATGTTAATAAACTTTATAATTAAAATTTCTTGAATATGTCAAAAATACTTATTTCATTTCATATTATAGTATGAAATAAAAAAATTTAACTTAAAATTTTGAAGATTTTTCTAGTGTGCTAATTTTGAAGATTTTTAAATTTATTATATACTATAAATTCTATATTATAAAAAATTTGAGAATAATTTTTTTTTCCTCATTTTTCTTGCCTAAGAAACAACTGTCCAGTCAAATCCTTTTTTTTTCCTCTCGTCTTCTTCTTCCTCTATTTTCGCTCTTGAACAGTAGCACCCCTCATCGTCGTCGCCTAATTATGCCTGATCACTTCCATCACCAACCAGCCTTGCATCGTTGCCTACCAGTAGCACGTCTTAGTTCTTCCTTGCCTTGTCACTACCATCACCGAACATCGCCATCCTCAACAAGCCTGCAAATACCTTCACAAAGCTTTTGAAGCTCAATAATCACAAAGCTTTAACTATCGATCTACCATCCACAACCACCGATCTTCCATCTAGAATCACAAAACCTAGTCGCTGCCATCCACGGTGACCACCACCACAATCCATCGTTGCTACATAAATTTACACCTTCACAGTCTCTCAATCCCCTGAAGTCTCCATTGCCACGTCGACCAGTAGCACCTCTCACTTTTTTTAATTTATATTTCTTTTTTATCTGATTTTTTATGGGTTTTAAGTTTAGGATTTTGGTTTATTGATGTTGAAATGGGATTTTGGGAGAGAAAGGAAAAAGGTTTTGTTGATGGTGATGTACTGATTTTGGAGATAGGATTTGTTTCTTGGTGTTGGTTTGTCTACCGTGAAGGTGGAGATGGGATAAAGATTCCAGGTAATCTAAAACTCAAATGATGAAAGGGTTTTAGATTACCCCCTTTTGGCAGTCATTTGAATCCCTTGGGAATCCAATTTCCAAGGTTTAAAAAAATACATCAGGCTTACCAAACAAGGGCTGGATTTCAGTTTTCCATTCCCCTAGGGACAAAACCCCATACAAAATGGCCCTTTGGTGTTCTATATAGCATGTGAAATAATGCACTCACTTATTTTTGGGCTTGCTAAATAACTTGTAGTGATCATAATTCCAATATGAAGTTTTGATTTTTGGTTGGGACTGTCTAGGAAGAGAAAGCAATCAAAGGGGGGATACTTCTATTACCAAATCATGCTACCTTGGTCCAGACTTTTGGACTGTGCAACCATGTGTGCTTGAATGAGGGTTCCATCACAATTCCTCCATATGCTCCACCAGAGAAGATGTAGGCCCACCACATCCCCCAGACATGCTATGGTCAATCTATGACCTTAGAATATTTCATAAAATCAAATCATGAAATAAGTTAACAAATTAATTATATGTATTTAATTGTTTTAGAGCACACGATCTATTTTCTCTTTTAGATTGATTTTTATATTAGTTGTCTTACTCTGATTACCGTTTTGCCCATTCAAGCTAAACACATTTAAGAGTAAATCATGTTGTATTTGTTATTGTACTAAAATACCCTTGTCCACTGATTCAAAAGCAAATGGAATCCGTTTGCTAGACCTGGATGATACAAAAAATAAAAAGTTTGGGAGTGCGCTGATAAAAACCCAAAAGAGGCTTTTTGCCTGATAATAGAGCAAAGTTCATGGGTGTTTTTGATATTAACCTTGTCAAGTGTATTTTCTCAAAGAGTGCAACCAAGCTATCGTTCACTAAAAAGTATAAATAACATATAACTTCACTAGTAATTAGAAAAAGAGTTAATTATCACTAGGAATTACTTGAATTTGTATTCTTGTAGTAACAACATATTGATAATTTAATATATACAAAAAAATATCTATATAATGAGAAAGATATAATTTATACTAAACTAAATAAATAAGAATTTAAAAATCTATACAGTAAAACATCGATAAATTAATACTGTTGGGATTATGAAAAATTATTATTTTACCCAAGTTATTTATTTATTGATAAAAGAATAATTATTAATTTAAGAAGATTTTTATGTTTTGATTATTTGTAATGTATATATTTTTTTAATCAAAATTCATGCATATGTTATAAAAAAAATACAATGAATCAATATAGTCAAAAGTTAATAGATTACATAAAGCCATTTATGCTCTACGCTATAAAAATGCAATTGATGTCGAGCATATTTTGATTTATCCGTAGTGGACAATGATGCAATGATGGAATCACCTACTAACGAAAAGATTATTGAATGAGTAATGAATATGCCTACTGACAATGATCATGATCCAAATTATAGTTGTATTTTAGCAAATTCTTTTCAAAAGAGGTCATTCAAGTAATTCTAACCTTAAATAACTACTTGCTACATTATGAAAAACATATAACAAATATGGTGCTTGCTTTGCAAAAAATTAAGAGTAAGGTTTAATATAGTTTAGATAGAAGGAAAAAAATTCTTTATATGAATCTTTTAAAAAATAGAATTGAAAAACTAGAAGTTGTTAAGAAAAATCAGTTAATATTTTGAATTTATATGTTATTTATGCTATGTACTTGATCAATTATTAATTTATATTTTCGTTAGGCCCTAAAGGATTTGAAAAAAAAATTATTATCTTATGCTTTTAGTGAATTTATTAACTTAATACATTGGCCAAAGTCGGGACCGCAAGACTAATAGTCGCATTGTTCATTGATCAAGTGGAGCATTCGTTATAGGACTATCTAGGCAACCAAAAAACTCAATACTAGGAGTAATAGCAAAAAATCTTTGTCAACTAGATTAAAAATGAAAGATCTATTATTTAAGAAATCAAGCAACCATATAGGATAAAAGACATATTAATCCTCATTAAAATACAACAAGACTTATATCCCTTGTTGATGTGGCTTGAAAGATTAATCTTATTGGTTGCACCAATTTTTCATCCAACAATTAGTTCCCCAAGTTATAATGCAAAACATCGATATTTGACTGAAACTTGACTTCTTAGGAAAGGAAATCTTAAACAATTTGCACATATATCTAGCCCTCTTTCCTTTACTATTGATCATGAGAATCCTTTTCATTTAATACTTACCAAAGTCCAACATCAAATTAGGAAGTTTTGAAAAGTTTTGGAACTCTTCAACTAAGCCATCATTATACCCATAACACTTGATGCTTCTTATGCCCAACTTTAATTCCTTTGTCAATTCAGGAAAGCCTTAAAAATCTTTCCAACTTCTCCTTGCTTGAAAGCCATTTCAAGCTAATCTCTATTAAATTAATCTCCAAAAGTGAGCACCAACAATCGCTTCAATTTGACACGTGCTGCTTCACTTGATTCAAAGTTAAAATCCACCAAGTGCACTTTGAATTGAAGAACATAAAGCTTTTTTAAGCAACTTTGCACCTCCTTGAATGAAATGGTTTTGGCCAAACTTTGTTATATTAATTTCCATTCTTCAAAGACTCAAGTCCCAAGCCAAATGCCAATGTTTTGCCTTGGAACTTAGGGGGCTATTTGTTGGATGAAAAATAAGGACAACGAATAATATTAATAGTTGAAGCCACACCATCAAGGGATATAAATCTTTTGTATTTTAAGTAGAATTATGTATCTCTTACCTATGTGTCGGCTTGATTTCTTAAATAGTGGATTCTTTATTTTTAATTTGGCCGACGAAGACTTTGCTGTTACTCCTAGTAGTGAGATTTTAATATGGTCGTCGAATAATGCATCTATCAAATTCTACACAAGAGGTATTACATGGCACAAATTCCAAATTCAACATCATCATCAATTCCAATGCCTTTAACCTTTGTTTTCTCTTTGTGTGTAATTCAATTACATCAATGGAGCCTTATGTACGATCCTGGATGTAAAATTGATTAGATCAATGTAGCGAAAACAATATCGTGACCAAGACCTTGTGATCATAGGCTTCAATTTCTTTGTGCTTTCAATCCAATTTGATTCCTAAGTATATCTGAGTAAATTGTCTGAATGAGACAAGGGGGCATCAAACTGCACTAGACATAGCCTGAGAAGACAGCAGAGACAAGGGAGGATCAAAGTACGCAAGGTGGTGCCCTATGGTTGTGGATAGTGGATAGGACTTTCATCCCACTATAGCATTCCTCGACTTTGTCACTATGTCAAAGCCTATTAAGGACTTAAAGGACATAGATCAAGCCTTTGAAGGCAAGTTTGGAGAATCTTAGAGTCACCACCAATGTCTTAACATGGGAAATGAGTGACAGTAGTTCGATCCCTAGCTTCTAGACCTAAATAATCCTCCCCCCTTCAGAGTTGGGTTTGGAAGTTAGGTATGAGATTCTAATTGCCCAGATGTGAATTCGGCCTCCACTTGGGTTTATTGAGTTCAAAGTTTTTAATGTATCAATTATTTTCCAATTGACTTAATCATTTTCATCATACAATCAAATTTTATCTTATTTAACATGTGAGGTGGTTGCACACAAAGAAATGGAAGGGGAAATGATAACATATTCCACACACGTGGGGGAAATGGGGAATAGGATTACATCATTGTTCAAAATAAAATGTAAACATAAATCCATGAGTTAAGCATAACATATGACAAGCATTCAAGAAATAAAAACTAAAAGAACATTCATGCATCAAAACAAAGTATGACTAACCTTAAATGGCATTTGTACTTAGGAATATTTAGAAGGGAAAAGGAATCCTAAAACATGCATTCTAAACATTTTAACAAAACATCAAGTGACATTTATATCATACTTCATCACATAAAAAATATGGCATGAGACAAAGCATACAGCTCAAATGAGATTCAATTAAGTAATGAATCCCTCATTACTAATCATGAGTCCATTCATTACTTCACTGAACCTCTCATGCATATTCACGGAGAAAAAAAACAAAAGGAGACTTTAAATAAATGATGATCCCTTGTCACGAAATAGGAGTCCATCATTATTCCTCAAAATCCACTCATGCAACTCAAAAGAAAGTACAAGAAAAGGGAGAAGAAAAGGAAGTAAAGTATCAAATAAATTAATCAAAGTGGTGGTCCCCCATCAACAAATGTAGTCTACCATCACTCATTCTCATAATAGAATTAAATAAGAAAAGAAGGGAAGAAAACATGCATAACGTAATCCAAATAATATAAAGCATGCATCATATAAAGAAAGAGCAAACGTAAACTAAACATGCTTATATCATAAAATAAGCCTAATCTAAGGCGTAGAAAACCTAAGCATGCATCATCTAAACATACTCAAACAATACAAAACCTAAACATGCATACTAAGCATACAAAACAAAGAAAATAATACAAAGCCTAAATATGCATACTAAACAAAACAAAACAAGGAAACCCTAAACACTTATACTAAATGAAAGGCCCGTACGACTTATCCAGATTCTGGCACTATCAAAAGCAAAATCTTAACTTCAAAAGGACGCCCTCAACCACTCCAGAAGACACCAAAACACTGGAGAACTCCTCCAATAGCACTGTCTAAAAAATGAAACCATGCCAAAAAAAAAGAAACTGCACCAACGTGGACTAGGGAAGGCTAAAAGCAGTTTGATATCCCAAACCCTCTTTGATGTTTCTACTCTCTCAACTCTTTAAAAAAAAACTCGAATAGTGTAAGAATCAGTAGATTATGATGCCAAGGGAACTGTGCATGCCCCCTTTATTAGCTCTTTTTTCAGACTGTAAAAGCTTAACTAAGCAATGTGGGATCTATGTAGATGTTCATGCAGAAATCCAACCCCAGCCCTCATCCGTGCGGACATGGAACCCTAGGAGATGTCCAACTGGACATCTAGCCCTAGATGATAGCTGTGCAGATATTCAAACCCTAGGCAACCAAAACGCGTCTGATGACACCCTAAATTGACAAAAATGGGCTCTAACTATCAAGAACGGGCCTATATATATTAGCCATTCTGAGCCCTAAGGAACACTTAAGTCATTTATTTGAATTTTTGCATTGCCTATTTTACCATTTTGGTGCTTCTTTTAGAAATCTAAGGTGTTGTTGAGTCAAGATTCAACCATTGATTAGTATCTTAATTACCATTGGGCATTAAAAACCATAAGCAATTTTCAATGCTTACAGTGGTATTTTGTGTTTTTGCTCAAAGAGCTGCCTTGTGTTTTGTGCAAATCCCTAGGCGGATCCTTTTAGGTTTACGTGAAACCCTTAATGCAATGCTTATTTATATCCTAAAATTCTTGTCTGATTATTAATCATTGACCTACACTGATTTGGGGCTTTATTTCGTATAATTCCTTATTGGGCTTTTTAAGGTTTTTTTACATTGCTTGGGTTTAATCCAAGGGAAAGCCCTAACTAATTAGCTATTTAATTAACCTATATATTTAATTAATCACATTTATTAAAAATTTGGCCCATTTAACTAGTCCAAGAATTATGTAATTTAATTTAATACCTCGACTTTATTCACTAATAAATCCAATTAAATTAAATATTCTCAAGTCCAGGCCTTATTCAAATAATTTATATCAGTTACCCAAGAGACCTAAAATGGGCATATTTAATTACAAGTTCTAATAGATTTGATCCAGTACTCTGTTATCTTATAATTTTAGTGGACTCCACCTATTAACTTTGACCCATTCGACTAAAGACCCAAAGTTGCACTCTTGAATTAAATATTCTTTATAGAAAGCTTAATAATTGAATCTGATTAAATTATTTTTTTAAGCTCTATTCATTGAGCAATAGGTTTACATAACTATCCTTCATGGAATACCAATAATTGGAGCTAGATATAATTTATCGTATTATCCCTCTAATGACATCTAGAAACCTTGGTACTAGTTTTTGCACCATTTAAATAATTTAAGATGTCTTTCAAATAAATCTCAGTTTAATGAACATTCTTCATTAAACACTTGACCAAGATTCTATTATTTAAAATCTTGTAAAATCATCAAGGTGGTATTCTATAATCCTGTCAAAGTCATGAATTCTATATCTATGGTATAGCGTCTACTAGCATACAGACCTTACAATCCCAACTAGCCAAGGTATGACCTTTCACTTTAAGTCTCACGTTTTATTCTAGTCCGCGACCATAGCCTATATACTAGAGGTACATTACCCAATCAGGATTAAGGTAGAAATTCCTTTAGTGCTCAAATATAGAAATTCACATTCGGTCATGGTATTTCCACCAAATGGATAATTTTTACGAGGTCCATGTTCAATTCATTAATGCACAAGTGTATTTGTTTTGAAGTCTCCATTTCAAATAGTTAGAGACTCATCATTATGTATTAAAGACAAACAACACAACAACCTTGTCCAAACAATGCACCTAGATTTTGTTTATAAGTTGTGGACTAGATTTGAGTTATAATAAAGTTTTGTGTCTCATATATATCACATATATACAGAAACTTTATCAATATACAAGCTGGGGATCTTTTAGTCATTAACACCTTGGTTCATCGAAATGTAGCTGCCCATCTTGATAAACACGTAGCCTAAAATTCCCTATGTTTACGATCATTCTTCACCTTTTCCCCATTTCCCTCTTATTCAGTCAGATTTTTCACACTCAATATAAATTTTATTGGTCAGCTAGAGGTTGAAAGATTTTTGGCATCAACAGTTGGGTCGTGATTAATTTGGATATGATTATGGTTAATATTGTGATTTAATTATTGCCTTAGGTTTTTTTTTTTTTTGGTGCTAGTTGTGTTTGCTACTAGTTAATCATTATACTGCTACGTTGTGTGCAACGGTCTAGTGAAAAGAGATGATAGTGAGTTCTATGCGCAATAGTGGTGGAACAAACTGCTAATTAGATGGTTGTGAAGAAGTGAACAAATTAAAATTTAACGGGTCATTTGGTTAGGTCAATCCTGAAACAGAATGAGATTTGAAAGTGGGCAATGTGAGAAACTAAAGTTGAAGTCGGCCCATCTTTTTCTATGAGGAAATTTTATCCTAGTCATTTTTTTTCCCTAAGTGACCTATTACGGTAAAGACTCAATTGAATTAGCGTTTATTGTGCAAACTTTGTCTTGCTTGGTTGCTAAGAAAGTCTAAGAAAATAAAAAATGAATAGGGCATTGATTTTGTTGAAATCTGAGATGGAAATAAATCTCTTCAAAAACCACACCCAAACAAAACAAAAAAAAAGGAAGTCAAATTGAGATTGCATTTGGTTTCTCTTAGATTAAAGTGAGCTAGAGTTATGAACATTTTTATGTGCTAAGTTTTGAAGAGATGATAGATGAATAACCAAGAAAGAAGAAATGAAGAACCAAAAAAAAAAAAAGAGGAGAGGAAGGAGAATTGATAGACAGAGAAGTGAAGAGGAGAGAGAGAGTAGTATTACTTATTAAATTTTAATAAAGATATTTTTATTAATTTTATTTCTTAATTTTTGTTAGGGGTAATTGGTCTATCAGTCTATTGACATTGTTAAATCATTGTCAGCGGTACTTCTTTACTAAAATAAACGATGATTGGCTGATGACTAGGGGGTAAACTTGATATTTCCAAAAAGACAAGGGATAATGTTAGGGTTCTGAAAACCTTGCCAAGAAATTGTAATTAACCAATTATATTATTTACTGAAATTTTATCCATATTGTGTAGTAATAATAAAAAATGTATGAATGATGTAAATGAAGGTATTGAAAACATATTGATGGAACATGAGAGAGGGAGAAACTTAATTATGCTTTAATCGAGCATGAAATGGGATATAGGTTACAAAGCATATGGTGCCTTTATATTGGCTTTCTAACCGACATCATCTGTTGTAATAGCCATTAGCCAATCAAATTTTGGCTTAATAGAATAATCAATCTAATGGCACTTGAAATAGAGTGGAAGTGTAGCTTTGAATTGATGTACTCGGATGGTATGAGTGGCATGTGTGGCATAAAAGCAGGATGTCATTTCTACTCCACTCTTTCCGCCTAAGACCTACAGCACCCATCATTCTCTCATCTCTTCCAACTCTAACACGTATAGCTTGGCTTGGAAATTTTAAGCTTTTGTATTAGTTGTGTTGGAGCAGAGAGTAGCAACAGTGGTAGAACCCCTCAACTCATTCTCATTACAACATTCTCTCTTAGAGGACCACCCTTTAAACTAATTGTATTTGACTGTGCTAAAAATCAAGTGGAATAAAAACCTTAATAAAGAAACAACAATTATATGAATAACTTAAAGTGATGTTGGATTGTGATTGTATCATTAAAAACCTTGCTAAGAAAACCTATTTGGACAAAAACTGGTCAAGAAAAAAAAAGTTACAATGCATCTATCCAAGATATGTTTCCCTTGAAAAATAGTTCTCTGATAGTGGTAAAAATAAATTGTGCTTGATCTACTAGAGACTTTCCCGCAAAGATCAATATCTAATATACCACATTAGGATGCAATCACAATCTCAATAAAATTCATGTCTAGTTCTTCAAGATTGACAAATGAAATTTTCAAATCAAGCTCTATATGTCTAACTTATTTACGTATCATCAAGTAAGCCAGTTCAACCAAAATTGTGTCTTTTCCAATCATGGTTATGTCACATTATCGACAATGTATTATATCTCATTTTTGCATCTCTATCAAAGGATATTAGCCTTCTTAAAAGCTTTTGGGTAGGTCTTTTTTTTTATCTCAACTGGGACAAAGTACTTTTAAAGCTCTATAAGGGTTAGCTTTTGTCTCTACTAGGACAAAATAGTACGTTACCTTTTTAGAGTAACAAAAGACATAGCTCAGGGCTTGTATCAACTTTAAGAGACTGTAGAACCCAAATTTTCTTTACAAAAAAAAAATGTCTTTCTACTAAGTGGTTAGAGAAGTAATATCCATATCCTTTTTATTCATGACTAGAGGAATTATCAAATTTTTAGTTGGGACATGAGTGTAGATTCAATAAAAGATGATCAACAAATAACGTAAACAATAAATATAAACAACGAGTAACAATAAATAACTACAAACAGATAATATATATTAAAAAAAAACTTCTTGATACTTCATGACTCAATCTTCATCTTAAAAGAAGATTGAAACTTGAAGATTAGCGGTTTCCATTTTTTCAAAATCTTTAAGAAAATTTGTCTCAGCATCCTTCCTTTTTTTTTTTTTTTTGCTTTTTTGGAGTTGTTTGATAAAGTTCCATTAAATATCCGAGTGAGTGACATCACTACAATAAGGAAGACTATTGGCAGCGGCCTGAAACCGCTGTAAATAGTCATTTGCGACGGTTATTGGACGGTTCGCAACCGCCGTAAAAACAACCGCAGTAAAAGCTTTTACAGCGGTTTTGGCCTGCTGCAAATAAGTTTTTACGGCGGTTTAGTTGTTCGACGCAAAAACATGCGACGAAACAGGATTGGCAATCATCACACCTTTTTACGGTGGTTTTGTGTCCGCCGTAAAAAATTACCATTTACGACGAACAAAAAACCGTCGTAAAAAGTCACAAAACCGACGTAAAAAATTTTTATACAATTTTTGTACAACTGTCGTGGGTTGATAAGCAACCACCGTAAATAGTTAGAAATTTTTTTTTGCGTCGATCAGTAAACCGCTGTATATAGTTAACAAAAGTTTTTCCTAAAATTGTTTTGTTGCTTGTGCTGTTCTATAATTATTTGTTGTTTATAAACTAATTATTGTTTATAAACTAATTAACCTATCTCAGAAAAATGTTTGGATATAATTTTGTAATAATTCATTTAATGAATATAATGAAATCAAATCATATACAAAAATATCTCATATAATGGTTCAATCACAATCTAAGAAAACCAAATATAAGGCAACCATCATCCACACTATTCAACATGTTATAATCAAACAGTTAAACAACATGTGAGTTCGTTCTCATGGTTTGAATCACGATTTGTATGTGATTCAACATCAATTGATCATCCTTCCCCAACTCTGCATGTGAGCCACTCTTTTTCCTAAGAATTGTTTGCTGCTTCATAACTTCTTCAATATCAGAACAAATAAAAGAAACAGTGGCCTGTAACTTGTCAGCAGCATCCCGTTTTCTTTGTTGTATGATCTAAAGGAATTCCAGCAACAACTCCTGCTGATCTATTTTCTCCCTTAGCTCTATTGCTGCTTCATGTTCTTCCAAATTTTCTCTTAGTCCATTAAGAAACTCATTCTGTAACAATTTCTGTTAACAAGGCATTAAAGTGTAAGATTCCAAATGCTGCAATTAGATTGCTATAGATCTAATGCCAAATACATAAGAGAAGATATGATGGTATTTCCAAAATATAACACCAAAAATGATAAAAATAATGTCAGCAAACAATATTCTATCAATGTCTAAATTAATTCTTTTTACACCCCATTGTCAAAACTGATTATATCCTATCAATTTACTTCTTCCAACATTTTTCTATTAGCTACCTAGACCTAAACTTCTCTTTCTAATTGCTAGGGGAATCACTGATCGTGTATTTCAGAAGAAAAAATCAGAATAAACCCAGTCAGGTAGCAAAGGACAGTCTGGTTTTACAAAAATTCATACATTCAATGCCTACGTTTTCCCATATCATAAAAGCAACTGAGTATATAAAATCAGCATTAACACAGGATTGCAAACTCTTAGCATAGTTGGTACAACTCTGGTGTATTCTTGTCAAATGTAAGAAAATATGAACTCTTAGACTGCATATGCTTGCATAAGAAACATAAAATCACCTCAAAGAACTATGGTAAATGAATTTTATCTCAAATTTTGGGAAGAAGTATATTAGTTGAGTTGCAGAACTAATTAGCATGGGAGAACAAAAATTATATTAAACTTTGCAGCATCCATTTTAACAAAGGACCCTTAAAGTTGTGGTCAAGGGTACACAAGTACATGAACATGCAGGTGGGTGTTAAGAGTACAAAGTAAATTTAAAGAGCTACACATGCCAAACATTTTATGCAACAAAAATAAATCCAGGATATATATACATGGTGTAGTGTGAGGAAAATCACCTCATTTGTGGACAACTACTTGGCTTAGGGTGCAGTAACCACAAGCAAAAAGAAGCTTCCTTTGAAAACTTAAGCAACAATTGAGAGTTCCAACAACCTGACCCACGCAAGTAGTGTAAGCAATTATTCAGCTCAGTCTTTTCAATCAATAAATTGGAGAAATAAGTAACTTTAAAAGAAACATATTACTTAATAGTTTCCACATGTACTTAATCTAGGTTATATACATGTTTGTGCTTACAAAAGATCCATTAGCAATAAATTTGATGAGCATTATCTTCCATTCTCATGAAGGTTGGGGAATAAGGAGATAAGGAAACTATTCATTCTGTATTACTCAAGTTTATATAATGCAGTGATAGGTGTCTATTTATGTATTACTTTCATATCAATTTGTCCATATTTCTTTGCTATATTCCTTGGTATTTTTATGGTTTTGTGTGGTTTTGATGTTTGTAGGAGTTTTGGAGCAACTTGCACAAAAATGGAGTAAAACCCTTCACTTTCACCTCTGCTAGTCAACCAATTTCTCGGAGTTGATTGTATCGATATACAATTAACCGATAACATGCTATATACCATTGAAAAGCTCTCGAAGTCTATTTTCTGGAGAAATTTACGGTTCACGAATTTATGTAGTGTACCAAAAGTTATGATAAAAATAGTATGAGAAGTGTATATTTGTAATTCCACATATCACTGTAGCATGTTATTAAATACGGGACACTGTAGCAAGTTACTGTAGCAGAGTATATAAACATATTTTAGGGTTTTATTTTCATAACTGGAATGGGGGAAAACGTGGGAGGAGGCTGCATTTTTGGATTTCTCTCATCCCTTGGAGTTCTTGAAGGAGAAAGAAGATTTTGAAAGAGGAGGAACTACAATTCCAAGAAGATTCATCTACAAAGAAGATTTTCAAAGAATTTGCTAAGTTCTTTCTTTCCTTTTCAATTCTGAATTTCTCTGTATTGTATTTGTTATTCTGATTGAATATGTGTAACTAAATCTGAATTGGTTGAGGGTGATTTAAAAGCCCTTGATATTGATTTTGTGAGTTGATTGTGTAAGAAATTGTTATCCAATTCTCTAATTGAAGTTGCTTGTATTTTCCCATATCTAATGCTTATGATTGCTTACTGATTGTATTTGGAATGGCCAACTGAATATAATCTGTTTTTGTCTATTGCTAGATTAGAAATCTTGATCCGTAATTGTCATGAATTTCCAATCATTAGTAGCAAAATTGTGGTCAGAGATTGCAATTGGAAAATACAACCTAGGTTAAATAATCTGAACTTGTGTGATTATTGCTTAGATCAACCTATCTTTTTCATCGTAATGCTTTCATCGAATTAAACTCAGAGAGCTTGTTCTAGGTTGTTTAATGGATAGAGATTAAGTAAAGAGCTTGTTTTATTTAACAACAAAGTAAGGAAAGATTGGGATAACAGAGCTTGTTGTTATCTACGGTTGATAACTTCAATGCTGTAATTGGATTACAATTCTAGGTTAATTCACAAATTCATATCTTGTGGCACAGAATGAACTCTTAACGAAGTGTCTCTCATTGATTTTTCACTCCATTTAACTTTGCTTTGTGTTATTCTTCATTTGCTTTCGTATTAAGTTTAGTTAATCAATCAACAAAACCCCCCCTGTTTAGTTTATTATTGCTGGAAAATAACAAATTCAATTAGAATCAATCCTCGTGGGAACGATATCTACTTATCACTTTATTACTTGTGCGACTAGTATACTTGCTAGTTTCGAACGCATCATGCAGCTAATCAAATATTTGTACATAGTCAAGGTTCAAAAAAGGCAAAACACAAGCAACAACTTTAAAGTAGAAGTCACTTACACTATGAGTTCTTTATACTTACAGTGAAGATTTATTTGACACAAAAACTACTTACCTTATCAAACAAAATCCTGTAGGCATTGAGATCATGGTAAAGTGCCCTCCCTTTACTGCTACAATATTCTAGAGCTTGTGCCAGTGCCACCCTCAACCTCATTGCAGACAAATACTTCAACCTAAGTTTCCAACAGTCAATTAAAATATAATAATAGATCATGAAAAATTAAGTAATAATACAATTACCAGATGTCATTGAACATTTGCCAACTTCTTTTGATCAAATTCATACTCTTTAACAGGGAATTGTTGCCTAAAAGTTAACACAAAATTATTAGTTAATAAAAAATAGCTTACTACATCCCAAAATCCGCTATAAAAAGAAAATTGGTTGTTAATTATTGTAATTTCCCCTTCAGTGCTCTAACTTGGTTACCAATGATTTCAAAAGCATTTCTCAATTTTCACAGTACACCATAATCACCCATTAGGTAGCTAGTTGAAAAAGCACCATGATCACTAAATCCCAACTAATTCATTATTGTTTTTAGGTGGCATTTTAGATCACTCCATACCTGTTAAATAAATTAGTTTCAATTTCACATTTTTTTAATTAAAAAACTTGTTACTCAACCTTAAGATATTTAAGAAATTGTAACTCTTCTGGAATAAAGAAAAGCAGGGCATTTCCTTTTGCACCTTCTCCACGAGCTGTTCATCCAACCCTATGAATATATTCCTGAGAAGCAGCAATAGAAAGTCATATGCTGATCAATAGATATGACAGCAAAGACAAGAAAACAAGATTAATTAAAACAATGTTAAAAAGAATTCAAGGCCACCTTGGGTTCATTTGAGAGGATCATATTACATGATCCAGTCCTACAAGCAGTAGAGAGAAAAAAGATGGTCAGCTAAAGTCCACATCAAAAGTCCACATCAATCTAATTTAATAAGAAAAACATATTTCAATCAGCATGTTCCATGGCCATACATTTATTGAACAACTATTACTGCATTTCTTGGGATCTTGCACCAAACATTTTTCACAAAGAAGCTAAAAGGAGCATATTCAGTCCTACAGACGGATCAAATATCATTTTCTGGAAAACTCTTAGTATGTTTGAATATGATCTCATCCATACAACCTCCACATGGTCCTAGAGATTGGTAACTACCTTCTCTTTCCAAGGGACTCTAATAACTGCCTATTCAAGGTCTACAACATTTCTTTTGGGAAATTGAAGCAATTGATATACTCATGTTCTCAAAGACAGAACACAAATCACAAAACATAGTACTTGTCGGGGCAGAAGGGGTGGCCACAGACTTTGTGTTCATCACTGTTTGCTACCTTAATTCCACAAATTATTCAAGGATTAAACAGATGTTTGCTACCTTCTGATACTTGGTATTTATCTGTGCTACTATTTGAGTTCCCTTCAAATTCAAGGAAGGAACTTAAACAAAATATTTTTTGGGATCTTACCTAATAACTTAGGACTTTTGATAAGTGACTACTTATTATAGTCACTTGATGAAATGGTCATTTATTTGAATTTTCCTACTGCATAATTAAATAATTGTAAGTTTTCTCTATCTTTGCTGTAATGGTTGTGGTTACAACTGTGATTAACTTTAAATATTAGCATTGGACCTTTAGTTATCAGCTTAAAACTTCTAGTTGTAGTAATTTAACACCTACATCAGTAAAGGTCAGAATCTAAATATTGTACTTGCATTTGATAAAAAAAGTGAAAAGAGCAAAACCTCTCAAAGATGGCTCCTCCTCAACATATTTAATAAACAATGACAACGCTTCATCAATGCCTTTGCAGTGGAATTCAAGATTCAAGAGTGCCCTGCTTGCTTCAATTCGCACTTGCGATATTGTATTCAAATCTCGAAAAGGTTTAATAAGTTCAACAACATGATCCTGTAATGACCAAGTGCATAAAATATTTAATTAGCTTGATCTTTGGGAACTAATAGTTTCTCAATAGGGGATGAAAGTTGAGAATTCTTATGCGAAGCTTTCCTTTAAAAGAGGTGGGGGTTTTTGTTTGGATACATGTGCATATTTTAATTAAATCTGGCCATCATGTGAGGGTGCATGTTAAAAGTCTAAATATAATAACAGAACCTTTTCCAAAGCCAAATAGAATTGACAAGATATTAGGGACAAGAAAACACTTACAAGACAGATGAACCAAGACAATTTTAATGCGATTTGTGTCAAAGTCCGGATGCAACTGATAGTCAAGATCCCATTGTAATTAGGCATCAGCCTGGTAAAAGCATTTTACACCCAATTAAATATCAACTGCTATTTTAAAAATGTCATTTCCTAATTAAAGCCATTACAAGACAGATGAACCCAGACAATTTTAATGCGATTTGTGTCAAAGTCTGGATGCAACTGATAGTCAAGATCCCATTGTAATTAGGCATCAGCCTGGTAAAAGCATTTTACACCCAATTAAATATCAACTGCTATTTTAAAAATGTCATTTCCTAATTAAAGCCATTAAATTTACCTGTCAAACTGCAAAAGCCGATCAACACGCTTGAGCAGAGATGAAAGAAAGAGAATACTCTGTTACAGATAAAAAATGAAACAACAACATGATTTTTTTATGAGCCCTGCGAATTAGCTAATTAAATTTCTCGAACTTTTATAAGTTTTAAACTCATAACAGGTAATAAAATTCCAAAATTTGTTCTAATTTTTATTCTAAAAGAAATGAAATTTGAGGGCACTTCGACTTCAATTTAGTTGTTAAGCATAAACTGAACTTCAATTCGACACTCTTCCTACCAATTCCCTCTCAAAAAAACCAAAAAAAATCACTTTTCTTCACTCATAACTTCGCTACTACTCAATGTGAGGAATCCAAACAAAAAAAAAATTATGAAAACGAAATAAATAAATAAGTATAAACACAGAGAGAGAGAAATGAAGAGATGGGAGTTACGTCGAGCTCGAGTAAGATCCACTCTTTGGTGTTGGTGGCATTGGACTAGTGAGTGCGGAGGTCGATGTCGAGAACTTGAGCAGTCTTCTGCGACAGCGATTCTATCAACATTCCCTTCACTTTGTACGTCAATGCTTTCACTCGAGGCTCCAATTTTATCTCCATATCTTCTATTCTCTTCGAGTTCTAGGGTTCAATTCAATTTGCGAGCACTCGCAGAAGTTACAAACCTTTCTACTGGACGACGTTCGCCAAAAGCATAGAAAACATTAGCCAATAAAGTTGCGGGAAATCCTCCCTCATAAGAAACTCCAAAAAGCGTGGAACCACCCCAGATTGTGTCCACAAAGGAGGAAGCACCAAGAAGCAGAAGACACCAGTGAAGAAGCAAGGCAGCTCCGACGAAGAGATCAGTGAATGGCTGAAAGAATCGAGAGGGATGAGAGCAAAAATGAGAGAGAAGGCTAGACGGATGAGAGGGAAATTGGTAATCGAGATGCGGGAAGGTTAAAATCGAATGGCAAAAAGATTCGAGAGGGATGAAAGGGAAAATCAATCTAATTGGGATGAGAGGGATGAGAGAAATTTCATTTAGGGTGAAATCGATTTGGGATTTAGGGTGAAATCAAAATGCCTTTTCTTATTTCCTTATACGGCGGTTCACAAAACTTCCGTAAAAACTCACCCCTTCTCATTGTATACGGCGGTTTTTAAGAACCGCCATAAATGGTGTAGTAAATACCATTAATTGTTTTAGTGCATGTTTAATATCAGTGTTCTTATATGTAGAATATGTTGCATGCATCTTCATAAGTATTAGAGGATTTTTGTAAATAATTTCTCTTGCTTTTCTTAACTTCGTGAAAATTCCAATTCTGGGTGTAAAATAATAAGCACAATAGAAGACATGATCAATTGTATTAAAAATGCTCTAGAAGAAATCACAAATTCAAAGATGATCATAATAGCAACAACAAAAGCACCCTTGGAATGTAGTCGATGATTCTTCAAGCTTAATTTCTTCCATCTCTCCAAAGGTTGAGTATTTAGATGCGTGGCTCATGGTAGGTTTGACTAAGTTTGAATGGGAGTGATGAATGAGCAAGTTTAGATTGTCGTTTCTCATATACAGCGCCAACTATTATGCACAATCTTTAGATGTCCTAAAAACGGGTTGAGATTTGAGCAGATCATTAGGTTAGTATTTTGAAAACATAAAAAATAGTCAAAGTATGTCAACAGGAACACTTCGACAATCAAGTTAGTCTCCAACACCCTTGAATTCTCTAAGTTAACTTTGTAAAGAGAAGCTCTCGAAAGTGAGGAACTCTAGAGAGAGAAAGTTTAGAGAAATATGATAGAGAAGATTAGTAGAGTTTATATATGTATTAGGAGTGCTCAATGGAAGACTCGAATAATGGGTTTCGGTAATAAGATTATTTACATGTATTGAATTACTTAAAGCCCAATTATGGGTGTCCATAAGTATAATTGAGAAACTTATTTTACAATTGACAACTCTATAGCAATTAAAAAAAAAGTTGTTTGAAATTAATATGTAAGACCAACTTGTAAATCCTAGACTTAGAAATTGAATTTTGGAGTATAATGCTAATTTTCAAGATTATTAATAAAGATATTCTTTATAGTATTGGTGATGAGGTAATTATAAAATATTTCTAAAATACAAACTATTCTTTAGGGATAATTATGAATATGTATTTATTAAATAATATTAATATTTAATATTTGATTTATTGTATTAGGGTTATTTTGAAAGGGGATGATTGATTATGTTACAATAGAAATATGTCTTTTTTAATAAATTCTCTCATATTTAAAGAGAAGATAAAATCTTATATCCACCGCTAGTCGCATTTGAATTCAAATACAAAACTCTAACATTGGAAGATAAACATTTAGTACTACTATAATATTAAACTTGCTACTACATCAATTTAACAAATGGATAGTTGCTTGGTAGTTTGACACTCAAATGAGTAATATAAAAAATTCGAAATCTTTCTTCTTGTAGTGGCCCCACGCTTTGAGTTGAAAAATTGCACGCACTGTACAGGGAACAGGAGGAAAAGCGTTAGAAAATCGAGAAACAGTGTTTGAATTTTGAGAATCAGACAAAAGGACAAGAGTTAACAAGAGTAATATACAGATGCAGGTTGAATTTTCAAGATTTAACATTAAGTATTTCATCCCACTTAAATTACTCTTTTGTCCTTTTCTTCAATTATAATATAAATAAACATTTTTTCTTTTCATACTTCGAGCCCTTCTCAAAGCGACGACTGCAACTCCACTCACTCACCTCTCTCTCTCTCTCTCACTCTCTCTCTCTCTCTCTCTTGGTTAATAAAGGAGAGATTCTGTTGCTCTCTGCTCAGAAGGGTTTTCATGGAATCATCGTAGATGGAGAATTAACAATTCCCAGACCCAGAAGAGAAGAGGGTTGAAGTTTCATCATTTTCAGATTACAAGGTACGTACATGAGGTTGATTCTCTTTCAGAAAGACAAGTTTCCTTTGATTTATCTTCTGCTTCTCTTGCATAGCATTCACATTTTGTTGTTTCTTTTTTCCTGTTATATACACATATACACGTACGCATAATATTTATTGCACTTTAAATCTCATTCTTTGAATCAATTTAATTTTCTTGCGTTTTCTCAGCTACCAAACACTTGGGAGCAAACACAGGGATTGTTTTGTTTCTGTTTCAAGATCTAACCCTTTTTCTTTAAAAAGAAAGAGTTTTTATTTTTCTGCTTCACTAGCAAATTCACTGCTACTTTCTTTACAAAATGCATAGTAGATTCTTTTTTTTTTCCTAAAAAAAAGTATTTCTTGGTTAAAATATCAAAACTCTTGATCCATTTTGCTTGTTTTGACCTTTGATCTGTTTGAACATTTGCCTGCAGTTCAGAGACTGTTAGAATAAACAAATACATAATTTGATTGTGAATAATAATTATGTTCCGTCTATAGTGTATGTACTGTATAAATAAATACAAAATTAGCAAATTTATATAAAGCATTATCAGGCGCGTGGTGTGACCTATCTATTCATTCCTTCCTCCTGAGGCCTCCTGACTTGTACTTATACATGCCTGCTTCTGCTTATCCTTTTGTAGCGTCCACTACTTTAAAACTTGTCAGGAAAAAGCTGAAGAGTAAAGATAGTGGAATATCAGAAGTGCCCTTGTGAGTTTGAAATATGAGAAAAAGTTTTTTGGAGCTTTAAGGAATGTCCACGTTTTGATATCGATGTTGCTATGCTCAGTGGATTGCAAAAGTGCTTTTACACTGCCCCAGAAAAGCTACCTAGAGAAATTTAAAGAAAGACATAGGAGTTTGGGAAAAGTGGGAACCTTGGACTTTTCGTTTGGGATGTAGTTGGTTTGGTATATTTTGATTTTTGTAGACAAGTAGTAGCTAGTATTATTGAGAGCATGAGAACCGGGTAACATTTTCCAACCACTGATATTGAAGGTTACTAATAATACAATGTTCTATATATATGTTATTAAAAACTTGTTGGTCCACCTTGGCATGCCCCTTCTTGGTGATGTTGATGTTTGATGTTGATGTTGTGACTGAAATGCTACTGAGCGTGGTCAGCTATCAGGTGCAACATAAGATTTATTACGTTTTGTTGCTTTTCATATTTGCGTTGTTTGCATTTTATTGTTTTTTCTGTTTTTCATGTTGTTGCCATAATTGTTGTAAGCTAAAAAATGATTTCAAAATCTAGTATAAAAAAATAATGGGGATGGTTTGGCACCAAATTTTACCCCAGAGATTAAACCCAGAGACTTATGTGATACTGAGAAGGAAGTAAGATTTAGTTGTTTTAGGAATTTATATACCATGTTAGATTGTTACTTGTTTTAATTACATTCTGGTTACTTTTCTATATATGTATGTATGTATGTATCGTATCAGATGTTTATTTTGGTTTCCTATTGAAGTTTTTTTTTTTTTTGCCTTTTCTAATTGGTTTTCTCTTGTTTTCTCTCCTTTCTATCTTGTTTTTTCTCCCCAAATTCTCTAATTTTGGATCCTACTTGTTCAACACCATTATGTTTGCCTTCATTGATTGAATATATTGATAACCAACGTGCTCTCCAACAAGGATATCATGATGATGATTTGTCTTCTGATTCACTGGTACCTAAAATGAGTATATGGTGGACCAAATGTACTCATATGAAATAGCAAAATGTTAAACCTCTGCTCAAACGCCTGCTCTGCATGAACTGTAGAAGATGTTGAAATGATATATGCAGATTTATTTATTTATTTATTTTTCCTACTGGGGCATTTGGTTTGTAACTTCACATTCTAATTTTCTCCTGAGGGGTTATATTTGGTGTCAAGGATGGTAAACATGTGACCTCATTTACTATTTTATTGATCTGGAATGGCCAAACTTAATATGAACCAGACTGCAAAGTTTGTAGTGATCCTGTGCTTTGTAGCGAAAGTTTAAAAATGTACTTTTACTCTCACATGTCATGGCCGGGACACTTGTGTATTATAGTGTGAATCTACCTGCTCTTTCCTGTTTCAAGCTGGCCTAGCAAGCATGGGCACGCATTGACTGAAAACATGCAAGACAAAGACCATAAACAATCATTATTTTGGTGGTTTCTGGCACTTGAGTTTTGACCCTTCATCAAGGGCAGGTAGCTAAAGATCAAGACTCTGTGTGAATTCTACTGGCATAAATTCTGACCACTTAAGAATTTGTTTGATTAATTTCTGATGATATAAATGGCTTTTGAGGGGGAAACCAGTGGTACTTCTGGTTAGAAAGTACCTTCACATCTTGCATTTTTTGTTATGTGCTGAACCATTTATTTCCTTCTATTTTTAATTTGCATCAAATATATATATATATATATATATATATATATATTTAATTTTTTTTTTTTGAAACTTTGAATTCTGCAGATCACAAGTTTCTAATTATATAATCCTTAACATTGCTCTTCTTCAGCCTATTGTCTTCAGGAGTACAAAATGCCAAGGTCAAGGTTAGAGAACCTAACCTACCATCACATCACCAAATGTTTTATTCAGGGATATTTTTTGGTTGAATTGCTTTTCTGAAGTATCACAAGTGAGGTCTGTTCTGTGGAATTTGGGGGATCCTTAACGAAACTTGACCTTGCTAACACTTGTGTTTAAGCTTATGACTAACCATGTTTAAAATAAATCTTGTTGTTGCACATTGATGGTTTCATAAAACTGCTTAGTTTCTCATAAAAATATGATTGCCAGTTTAGGCAATGCGAATGTAACATGCAATTCTAAGATGCTATGCTGTCTCTTTTATTGTAGTTTGAAGTGTAAATTTCATCCTGAATCTAATTGGGTTCAATGTGTGGCGTTGTTTTTGCCATCTCATCCATACAAACTTAAGTTTGTTTGGGAATAAGTTCTATAACATCTCACTAAATTACATATGCTATTTCTCAAGGATCTGTATTAATCATAGTGCAATGTCGAGCAAATTAGTGCTATGTTCTCGTCAATGGAAGGAATACTTTTTTTGCTTTTGTTTTTTGTTGTGCTTACAGTATAAACTGGAGAATTTTTTCTCCATTTACAGTCATTACTTGAATCAATACTCTTAGTGTTTCAGCTTTTGCTGCATGATATATGTAACAACAAGATTAATTGAGTGTGTAACTGATATTAATCATATATTTTTTTTCCTTTGTTTTTACTGAGGAATAGGGGGACAGAAATGCCTCAAAGACAGTCTCCTCGAGGACCCCATTCACTCAGGACATCAAGTTCTGATTCAGATCCTCAGCATTATCGACCAATTGCCGATCGCAGCCCCAAGCTAGGAGACCGCCGTTCCCCAAGGGCTGCCTCCCACTCTGATCCACTAAATCAGAAGAAATTTGGCACTCGTATTGCAGATTTAGAATCTCAACTTGGGCAAGCACAAGAAGAGCTAAAGAATCTGAAAGATCAGTTGGCTTCAGCTGAGGCTGCAAAGAAAGAAGCTCAAGAAGAACTGGAGAAGAAAACAAAAAAATCAAAAGTTCCAGACCCAGTGGAGATTTCCAAACAGCATTCTCCAACTGAAATTCTAGAAGCTAAAATAACCGAAAGCAACCTTGGGGATGAAGTTCAGTATGAAACCCAGAGGGAGACTGATGTTTTTGAAGTCCCAGTAGAAAAGGTAACAGTTGGGTCCAAGGTTGAAATTGGCCAACAGAGCTGCGAAGATGAGAAAGAGACCAAACAAGTTGATGTATCCACTGAACCACTGGCAAGTCTGGATGCAGAGCAAGCATCCATCCAAGACTTGTCTTTAATGAGGGATGAAATAAATATGCTAAAATCCAAGTTAGAGGAGAAGGAGAAGAAGCTAGAGGTGATAGGTCAAGAAGATGAAAGCCTGAAACAGCAGCTTAATGAAGCAGCCTCAAATCTTTCAACTGCTCAAGCAAAGAAGGAGGAAACAATGCAGAGCCTGAGCCAACTAGGAGAAGAGCTGAAGGCAAGTAAAGAAGAGGCAGTTCAGTTGAAGGAGAAGCTGGAAGCTGCAGAAAGAGCAAAGGAAGCACTGGAAACAGAGATGAAGAAGCTGAGAATACAAACTGAGCAGTGGAGAAAAGCAGCTGATGCAGCAGCAGCAATTCTTGCTGGTGGTGTAGAGAGGGATGGGAGGATTCCTGAGAGGTGTGGATCCATGGATAAACACTTTGGTGGCGTGTTGGAGCCGTTGGCTGGCGGATATACTGGTTTCATGGGATCACCTGGGATGTCCGATGATTTAGATGATGGTTTCGGAAGTGGTAAGCGAAAGGGTTCTGGAATTAAAATGTTTGGAGACTTGTGGAAGAAGAAGGGCCATAAATAAGATTAACATTTGTTTGCGATGTCAAAACTTAACCTATTAGCGAAAATGGTTGCTTACTATTTCGTATTTAGTTGGCAGATGCATGATGTTCTATGCTTATGTTGCAGTTATGTGATCTGAACATTAAAAGGATATTCCTATATGTTGTACTTTATTAATGGCTAAGGTCCCTGGAGCCACTTATGCATTGGCATTTTCTTCCTACCGTGCCTGAAAAGAAAGTGCTTTGTTTCAGATCTATGCTTCGTTTTAGGTTCTCTAATATCCTGTGCGCAAAGAACTGCAGTGCTGAATGGCTGTTTATTAATCTCTTTCCATCAAGTTATATTTTTATCACAAAGAAAAAATTCAGTTAGTGTAGAATGCAGTTGCACTACTTATAGAACTTTGAAGCAGCGCCTATACAATAGCCATAAAACATACAACTTAATGGATTAATCCCCTTTCATATTCTTGAACAACGGAGAGAGTGCTTCTTTGAATGAAGAAACAACGTTTCTGCTGAACCAATAAAAAAAAAAAAAAAAGAAATAAAATCATGCAATGCTTCTTTGTCTTGTGATTGCTATCTTACTAATACTACAAACAGACCAGCTGGAGTAAGTGAAGAAGCCCAAACTAAGCAGACTCTTTTTTGGTTAGCAAGAGAACAGTCAAATCAAAGCAGTTAAAATTTCCCGGGCATCCGATAATTGCACAAATTTATCTCAACTTGATTCTTTTGTTTTTCAGGATAATGCTACAGCTCACACGGTGAGGATTCCATGCATTCAGGATTTTTTATATAAAGTTCGAGATTTCTTGCACAAAATTCGAAAAAATAAATTTAAAATTCAGAAATTTTGTATTTATTGATTTCATATCTTCTTTTCATTGCTCTCATTTTTTTTCTTTTTAATATCCATTGATTTTAATCTTTGCTCGTAATTTTGCTTCTTTTCATAATTAGTTAAAAATGATTAAAACAAATTTTACTTATTTTTTAACAAGGGTAAAATCGGGCATTTCACTGGTCAAAGCTGGTCAATCAAATATCAGTTTGTTGGAGGTTCAATAGAACAGTATTCCTATAAAAGAAATCTAGGATATAAATTGGATCTAGTCCAACCAAATCCATGTTTACCTAAAATGCCTGATTCTAGGGGTGTGCAAAATAATCTGACCCGACCCGACCCGATCGGATTTGTCGGGTTTTGGTCGGGTTAACCGTGAACAGTAATCCGAAATCGGGTTGGAATAGTCGGGTTTGAACAGTGCCGGGTTATAATCGGGTTTGAATAGTATGTTTGAATAAAACCAAACCCGATCCAACCCGACCCGATCCGATCGGGTTGTCGGGTTTTAATCGGGTTAATATTGAATAGTAACCCGAATTCGGGTCAAAAGAGTCGGGTTTGAACAGTGTCGGGTCAAAATTGGGTTTGGGCAAACCCGACCCGACCCGTGTGCACCCCTACCTGATTCTACTAAAAAAGTTAAAAATACTATGCATTAACTTTTAATTATTCTTAGGTTGTTTGTGTATATCACTTAACACTTTTTAGATCTAAATGCTTATTAGAACTTAATTTAGACCACTTAAAATTATGTTTTATATTTTTCACATATCTTAAAATAAGTGATTGGTAAAATTTATGTCATATTTACCCTTCTACTAGGAAATACAAAATAATAGTAATAATAAAAATATTATTATTTTTTAATCAATTCATGAAATTCAAATACATTTATATTAAATATATTATAATATGCTAATCATTTCTATAGTATATAATAAGCATTATTTTGGAAAAAATCAAAATTCAAAATTTGATAGATGAGATTGGCAGTGGGTGGGAGGAAAGTATCTTGGATTTGACGGAGTCGTCAATGATAGTTGCGATGAGAAGCGAGTCATGGGATTTAGGCTAGGCTAGCTAGGTCGTAAACACTGCCAGCAGTGTCGTAAGCAACGAGTTCGGTAAGAGTGGGAGCATATGGGGAGAGGTCGAGGATGTGGAGGTGGTTGTTGCCGAGGATGCCAAAGTTTTGGGCGGTGCCGACGACACGGCCTGATTTGTAGAAAGAGAATTTAATAGAGTAGCTGTTGAATGGGGTTTTGAAGATTGGCATGGTAGCGCGACGATAGCTGAGTTTTCAATGATTTTTTTTTTTTTTTTGCTATAATGTATTTGAACTAATCGCTGGTGCCAAAAGTAGATGAAATGGCCAAGACTCATAAATCGATTTCAAAGAGTATCAGAGAAGAGAGCTAAGAGCGGCTAGGTTAAAAGGTTAGATGATAAACAATAAATTATAATTGTTTTGGTATTATAAACAAGGGTATTTTTAAAATTTTAATCATTCAGATGTTTTAGGTAGAAAAAAGTGAGAAATTTTCACTTTTTTCATTCAGATAATTTTAACTGAAAATAAGTGGTTAGAGGTTAAAACAAACAACACAAAAATTTTATACCACTTGATATCATTCAGATTTAGACTTTAAGTGGACAAAACAAATGAACTCTAGTCTTACTTTTAGAAGAGTAAATAGAATTTTATGATTAAAACTGGATTAGATGAAGCCAACAAATTGGAATATTGGATTTAATGGGTTAGACTTTTGAACACGTCGAAGATGGTATGTCCATGGGATCAACTTTTAAAATACATAATACTGTATTTTCCCTCATAAAATATTGTACAAATTTCCCCACGTGAAACTGAAGGATATGTTATGTTAGGTTTTAGGTTCAGAAGAAAACTCAGACACAACTTCAATTCAAACTCTGATCGTTACAGTTACAGTCAAAGCTTTTACTCTGCAAGTGAAAGATCTCATCTCATGGCTGCACAATTACAGACATAGACAAGAAGAAGAAGACAAGACGCACTGTTATCAACAAGAAGCTATTGGAGATGCAGCAAGCAAGACTTTCTCCCAGAGCCTTCATTCCAGAACATATCATCCAACAAGTCAGCTCTCCCACAAACCTACTCCTGTCTCAAGAGCTGTCTTTTTGCTCGCTCCACAGACACCAACGAGCTCGTCATTCTAAAAAGAGAAAGCCAAAGACCCATGCAAAAATGTCTCACTTGGTGGAACTTAATCTGGCTGAGTTTCGGCTCTGTTGTTGGCTCTGGCATCTTTGTCATCACTGGCTAAGAAGCGAATGAAGATTCTGGACCCTCCATCGTACTCTCTTACTTAGCTTCTGGGATTTCTGCCTTGTTGTCAACCTTTTGTTACACAGAGTTTGCTGTGGAGATTCCTGTTGCAGGTGGCTCTTTTTCTTATCTTCGTGTGGAGTTAGGTGACTTCATTGCATACATTGCAGCTTCTAACATTCTTCTAGAAGCCGTTGTTGGCGCAGCTGGGTTAGGAAGGTCTTGGTCTTCGTATTTCGCAAGCATGATTAATGCTGATAACCCTGATTTGTTACGTTTCAAGGTTACTTCTTTTGCAGAAGGTTTTAATTTGTTAGACACAGTTGCAGTTTTGGTTCTTTTGCTTATCAATGGGATAGCAATGAGTGGCACAAGGAAGAGTTCCCGGTTGAACTGGATTACCTCTATTTTAAGTGCTTCTGTGATTGTTTTTATTATAATTGTTGGTTTTCTTCATGCCAAGACTTCAAATTTGGTGCTATTTTTTCCACATGGTGCAAAGGGCGTTTTTCGAGCTGCAGCTGTGGTTTATTGGTCCTATACTGGTTTTGACACGGTGGCAACTATGGCTGAAGAGACCAAGCACCCCTCAAGGGATATACCTATTGGCCTTATTGGTTCAATGTCTATGATTACTGTCATTTATTGTTGGGGATGTAATGCAAACTCAGAACAGAATTTGGGAGAAAAATGACTTGTATTAACAGAGAAAATTCAATATACAAGAATTACACAAAAACTCCCCTAAACTAATCATGGAGCTCAACCTGGCTCTCTAACACTCAGAACTCTCTGGTTCTGGAACCTAGACTCCCTCTGGAATCTCTCTAATTTCTTACAAACTCTGCAGAACGTCCTCTTATTTATAGGAGGAGTTTGCATAAATTGTCAATGGGGTAGGTGAGGTTGGTCACCTAACCTTGCCTACCCTTAGACTAACATGCATCTAGGAGGTGCCTAACTTTGACATTTTTAACATGGGAGGAAGATTTTTTCAACAATTCTCCCCCTTCATCCCATGTGAAAAGGAATAACTTCAAAAGTAATCAGACCGCTTCTAGTCCAACTATGTCTTCGCATAGTTCTAGCTTGTCTCTTGTGACTACCTTTATTAACATGTCAGTTGGATTCTCTTTTGTATGAATCTTCACAAGCTTCAACAGTTGCTTGTCCATCACCTCGCGTATCCAATGATAGCGAATGTCGATATGCTTCGTTCGAGAATGGTACACTGAATTCTTGCTCAAATCCAGAGCACTTTGACTGTAACAGTGTACTTTATACTCCTTTTGCTCAATCCCAAGTTCTTGGAGAAATCGCTTCAGCCACAATATTTCTTTTCCAGCTTCCGCTGCGGCAATGTATTCTGCCTCTGTCGTGGATAGCGCAACACACTTCTGTAGTCTTGACTGCTGATAGGTGTCTATTTATGTATTACTTTTATATCAATTCGTCCATGTTTCTTTGCTATATTCCTTGGTATTTTTATGTTTTTGTGTGGTTTTGATGTTTTTAGGAGTTTTGGAGCAACTTGCACAAAAATGGAGTAAATCCCTTCATTTTCACCTCTGCTAGTCAACCATCTTCTCGGATTTAATTGTATTGATATACAATGAACCCGATGACATATCATATACCGGTGGAAAGCTCTCGAAGTCTATTTTCTGGAGAAATTTACGGTTTATAAATCCATTCAGTGTACCAAAGTTGTAATCAAAACAGTGTGAGATGTATAGAAATATAATTCCACAAGTCACTGTAGCATGTATAATACGGGGCACTGTAGCAATTCACTGTAGCAGAGTATTTAAACACATTTTAGGGTTTTATTTTGAGAACTTGAAGAGTGGAAAACGTGGGAGGAGGCTGCATTTCTGGATTTCTCTCATCCCTTGGAGTTCTTGAAGGAGAAAGAAGATTTTTGAAAGAGGAGGAACTACAATTCCAAGAAGATTCATCTACAAAGAAGATTTTCAAAGAATTTGCTAAGTTCTTTCTTTCCTTTTCAATTCTGGAATTTCTCTGTATTGTATTTGTTATTCTGATTGAATATGCGTAACT
>SNVD02013583.1:0-83038 GCA_013180625.2 Boswellia sacra | reverse complement strand
ATTGCATAATTGGAGCAGTTGTTAAAAGTCCAATTAATTTATCAAAAGCATTTTGACATTCTTGAGTCCATTCAAAAGAAGTGTCTTTTATTAAGAGGTTACAAAGAGGTTTAGATATAGCACTAAAATTTTTTATGAACCTCCTATAAAATCCAGCATGCCCTAAGAATGAACGAACCTCTTTGACTGTTTTTGGTGGATGCAAATAGGAAATTAATTCCACTTTTGCTTTGTCCACTTCAATTTCCTTAGAAGACACCACATGGCCTAAGATAATTCCCGAAGTGACCATATAATGGCAGTTTTTCCAATTCAAAATAAGACCCTTTTCTACACACCTTTTTAGGACTCTTTCTAAATTTTCAAGACAATTATCAAAAGAGTTTCCAAAGACAGTTAAATCAACCATGAAAACTTCTAAATAATGCTCAACCATGTCACTGAAATGCTTAACATGCATCTTTGAAAAGTGGCTGGGGCATTACAAAGTCCAAAGGCATTCTCCTAAATGCAAAAGTGCCGAAGGGGCACGTGAACTGTGGTCTTTTCTGGTCTTCAAGTGCAATGGGAATTTGATAGTAGCCTGAGTATCCATCAAAAAAGCAGTAGTAGGGGTTTCCTGCTACTCTTTCAAGAATTTGGTCAAGGAAGGGTAAAGAAAAATGGTCTTTCCTAGTGACAGCATTTAATTTTCTATAATCAATGCACATCCCCCAACTAGATGAGACACGAGTTGGCAATAATTCACCCTTTTCATTTTTAACTACTGTAATGCCAGAATTTTTAGGTACTACTTGTGTAGGGCTTACCCACTTACTATCAGAAATAGGGTAGATAATTCCCACATCAAGTAGTTTAAGAACTTCAGCCCTAATAACCTCTTTCATATGTGGATTTAATCTTCTCTGAGGTTGTTGGGATGTCTTGGCATTTTCCTCTAAATGTATTCTATATGTGCAAATTAAAGGGTTAATGCCTTTTATATCTTTTAAAGTCCACCCGATTGCATTTTTATGCCTTTTAAGAACTTCTATCAACTTACCTTGTTGCTCGAATGTGAGGGATGAAGAAATTACCACTGGATATGTTTGATTCTCCCCAAGATATGCATATTTCAGTCCTTCAGGTAAGGGCTTCAATTCTAGCTTGGGAGCTTCATCTTCCTTGCTTTCATTCATTTGCCCCAATTCTTCAAATCTTGATTTTTGAGCCTTTTTCCATCACCTGTGCACAATCCAATAAAGAGCATATATCAGAAAGATCAGACTCTAGTTCCATGCTTGTTTCTAATGAATTCACTAGAGAAGTTTCCAAAGGGTCAGAAGAACTCCCTTTTTGGATGTGATCTTCCACAATAGATTCAATTACATTGGCCTCGTCAATTTCATCTTCTTCTTCATTTGGTTGTTTGCACATATTAAAAACATTAAGTTCCAATGTCATGTTTCCAAATGATAGCTTCATGACTCCATTCCTGCAATTAATCAAAGCATTAGAGGTAGCTAGAAATGGACACCCTAAAATAACAGGAATTGAATTTGCTTACTTCTTACGGGTTGTGTGTCAAGACGATAAATAAAATCCAGTGGGTAAATGAATTATCGATTGAACTAAATACATTCTTCTAACTACTCCTCTTGGTACTTTAATTGATCTATCAGCAGCAAAAAAGAGTCACAGAAGTCGGTTTTAACTCACCTAGATTGAGTTTTTGAAAAATCGAGTATGGAAGCAAATTCACACTAGCACCAAGATCAAGTAAAGCTTGTTCAATTTTATGGTGTCCAATAACACATGAAATTGTAGAACAACCTGGATCCTTATATTTCACTGTATTATTATTTTGAAGAATAGCACTTACCTGCTCAGCTAGAAAAGCCTTCTTTTTCACATTCAGTTTTCTTTTCACAGTGCACAAGTCTTTCAAAAATTTTGCATAAGAAGGTACCTGTTTTATCACATCAAGCAAGGGAATGTTGACCTTTACCTGTTCGAAAATTTTGAAGATTTCAGAATTGTGAGTTGGCTTCTTTTGTGTAGTTAATGCTTGAGGAAATGGAGGCATAGATAAGGATTTGGTTTCCTCTTCGCTAGGTGTTGGTTTGGCTACCTCTTCCTGTCCTTTAGAGATCGATTCTTCTTCTTTCTCACAAGGGTCAGGAATGTGTTTTTCAACAATCTTACCATTGCGAAGGGTCATGACTGACTTGGCTTGGTCAAAATAATGGTTACTTGAACTTCCTGCATTTGAGTTAGATTGATCTTTGGGGTTGTGCAATGTTTGAGAAGGAAATATTCCCTTCTTTTGGATGCTAAATGTAGATGCAAATTTTGTAAGAGTTTCTGACAAATTTGCTAATGTTTGAGCAGTTTGACTATTGAAAGTCTCTTGCTTTGTAATGAATGAATGCAATGTTTCTTCAAAGTCATTCCTAGGAGGAGGAGCATATGCATGATCATGAGAATTTTGAAAATTTTGTCGTGTTTGGAAGGGGACTTGTGAAGATTGTGCATGATTATCATTCTTTCAACTAAAATTTGGATGATTTCTCCAACTAGGATTGTAGGTGTGTGAGTATGGATTGTGATTTGGCCTTTTGAAAGTGTTCAAGGCATTGGCTTGCTCATGGAGACATTCCCTAAAGGCAGGCAAAGTTGGGCAATCATTAGTAGAATGGTCAATTTCATCACAAATGTTACAGACACTTTCTTGAATAGAATTCAATTGACCACTCTTTTTCATCTCCAAAGCCTCGACTTTTCTAGCTAGGGATGCAAATTTGGCTTGAAGGTCATGGTCTTCCCTAAGGTTACAAATACCTCTATTAGATGTCGAGGTTGGGGCCTTGCTTGGTATCTCATAGGTGCCAGCAGTGTCCCAATTTTGTGCCTTTTCTGCCAAGGAATCTAGGTAGTCAAGTGCTTCCTCAGGGTCTTTTTCTTTAAATTCTCCATTACATATTAATTCCACTAGTTGCCTATCTTGAGGTGTTAACCCTTCATAGAAGTGTGCAACTATTCTCCAAGTCTCAAAACCATGGTGAGGACAGGTATTAAGTAGTTCCTTATACCAATCCCAACATTGGTAAAGGGTTTCCCCTTGTTTTTGAGAGAAATCAAAAATTTGTCTTTTAAGAGAATTTGTTCTATGGGTAGGAAAAATTTTTTTCAAAAATTGTTGTTTCATCTCATCCCATTAACTGATGGAATTCGACCTCAAATTTTGTAGCAATGTTCTAGCTTTATCTTTTAAAGAAAAAGGAAAAAGCTTTAATCTAATGGTGTTTATGCTACAATTTGGGTCAGTGTAGGAATTACATACCTCTTCAAAGATTTTCAAGTGCGAATATGGGTTCTCCATGTCAAGGCCATGAAAAGTGGATAAAAGTCAAACAAAACTTGGTTTGAAATTGAAATAGATTGAATCTGGAGGAGAAACTACACAAGATGGGGCACTAGTCCTTACCGGATTCATGTAGTCTCTGAGGGTTCTTCGTTGGTTTTGATCATTTTATTGCGAACGGTTGTCTCCTTCGTCCGTGAATATCTCCACATGATTGTCGGCCATGTTTTCTAAGGAAGATGATGTTTTTCTAACAAGTCTACCACTAGATATTCGTGACCAAATTTTCATGCAAGGAAGAGAGACGGAAAGAAAAGAAAAGATGAACACACAAGAAATTAAAATCTAAGATGAGAAAAGAGAACACTTACAATTTTGCACGCCAATTTTTACCTTCCCCGGCAATGGCGCCAAAAGTTTGACACATCCGAAAAAGGATTGTCTCCCAAGTATAGGAGTGTCGAAGTAATAAACCCGGTAAGACCGGGGTCGATCCACGAGGAAGGGAATTTAAGCGTTACAAATTATAAGCTAAACAAATGTGATATGGATTATTCAAAGAGGTGACAAGATAATATCAGCAAGTATAAGTAAAGAACAAGTTAATAAATGAGAATAACTAAAACACAAGAGAAATTAACACAATAATAATGAGAGCTAAGGTTAGGGGATCCGCCCTTGATATTTCGAATAAGGATAATTAGCCCATTTTAGTTATATGAATTATATTCGTTTCATTACCAATATTTATACCACTTCTTGTAAATGGGTTCAAGCATCCAATGTGCCAATCACCATATTCTACAACAAATCAAGGCTCCTAACTAGATTCGTGTCGGTAAGGAAGAACCATACATCATCTAGAAAGGATCCAAGCATTTGATGTGCCAAGGATTGTCGACAATGGATCAAGACCTCCACTTTACGAGTGGTGTCAAGATTGATTAAGAAAATAAATATAAATCATATAAACAACATAAGATTATGATTATTAAGCACATATTAAGGGTTAGAGAATCTTACTCTCATATCAAGGGTTTCAACCTTTCACCTTAGCAAGAGAGAAATAAGAAAGACATTATAAGAGAAAGAACACAAATTGCAAGAAAAAGGAAATTCATTAATAACACACAAGAGAGAATAACAAGAGATACACAATACAAGATCCCAGCTAAGGCCAAGATAATATAGCCAAGGCCAAGATGCCCTAATGGGTCACAAGGCACCTCTATTTATAGATACATTTAGGGGCAAACTTGTCAAATTACAAAGGAATAATTGTCAAATATTAGATGCACCAACTTTGACAATTGGGGTAATTAGGTGAACCGACTTTGACCACCGATTTCGACCTTGAATTATTGTGAATTTTAATCACATGTCTTCATAAAAGTCGTATATATTTCTCTCATATTTCTAGAATATCTTGATTCATACGATTTGGATACGTATTCTGAGAGATATGGTCAACATATTGAGGCATGGTCAGGCTGGGCCGAATCTGCAGATGGGTTCACTTCAAGCCCATTTTTGGTCTAGTAAGAGCCCGAATTTGATGATCCTTGTGAGATGCAATCTTGTAGATAATTTAATCGGCTTTCCAAAACATTAAGATTTGCACCATTCTGATCTATAAATAGAGAGTTATACCTATTTTACCGAACCTATAACAAAACCAAAATTAAGAGAAATTAATTCCAAAGATGCAAATGCTACAAATATGCTTAAGTTGAGAATTTTAATGACACTATTAATGCAATATGATGAACTAAACTCTTATTAAACATGCATATTTAAGTGTTTATCAGTGTGATATGTATAACTTGGTTTCATTGGTTTTGTTGTTTTGGATAGGATATATCTAATTTTTTGAAATGAATATAATGCATCATTTTGTGGTTTTTGTGGGATTGCTGTCCTTAGAGCATCTATTTTTTCATGTCTCTTGTTCTCTCTCTCTCTCTCTCTCTCTCTCTCTCTCTCTTATTGATTTGTTAAAAGTTTGAAATGGGCATCTGATTGTAATTTATTGAAATAGCATATTTGAAATTGTTTAGTGTTAGATTCCAAGCAATTATATATCTGCTTCGGTCTGCTTATAAATCAGCAATTACCAGCCCCTCACGGAATATGTGGTCTGGAAAGAGTTAATTCTTGATTATTTATGTTTTAAAGTATGAGCTACTCGTAATTTCCATACAGTTTAGAGCACCCTATCACCATTAGACCATTGCTTGAAGAAACACCTACACAAACCCCAATCTGGTAGCCTTGATTTACAGCCGATAATGTTTATGTGTTTTATTGAAAATTTG
This sequence comes from Boswellia sacra, assembly GCA_013180625.2. NCBI lineage: Eukaryota > Viridiplantae > Streptophyta > Magnoliopsida > Sapindales > Burseraceae > Boswellia > Boswellia sacra. The sequence continues at coordinate 77,380 of SNVD02013583.1, read as the reverse complement.
TAAATCCCTGATAATGCTTTGGTTTTTCTTGTTAAAATCTTAAAGTTCTTGAAAATTAATTTTTGTTGATTTGTTGATGTGTTTTCTTTTTGTTGATTTGTTGATGTGTTTTCGACTGGGGCATTGGTGATAATTTTTATTCATGGTGGTTAGTGGTAGCCGTACGTGGATGTGTGAGATTGTGATGGATTTTGTGGTATGTGTTGGTGTGGCTTGTAAGTGAAATGGTTAGATTTATGGTGGTAAGGTGCTGGCAGTAGAAGTTCTTTGGGTTTTTTCACCTGAATCTGATCTATCCCTCTATATTTCTTTTAGGTGATCAAACTTCACAATTCTACTAGAAGTGACGATGTGGACTACTCTGCAGTTAAGATAACTCAGACTAACCTGCTTGCCTGCCTTTTAATCAGTTTCTTAGGTACTTATTTTTATGACGATGCTTTACATGGTTGCTTAAAAAAATATATCCTTGAATTTGATATGATCTGGGTTAATGCTGATGGTTACAAATGAGATGGTTACCATCTTAAAATTGTTTCTAAGTCAGAGTTTAGGCCAGTTGGTAGCTATTAATTGCTGAAAGAATGTGAAAACAAGTACGAGTATTTTATAGTTAATGAAAGAGAAGTTATCACCATAACTCAGTATATTCAAGGAGGGCCTAGGGTTAGTCAAAGGAGGAGTTGGGGTTTTATGGTGTGTGTTCAAAATTAAATTGCAAAATGTATTATTGAATCTAAATTAATTAAGAAACTTGAAGACAATTTTTTCTATAATAGTAGTGATTTGAAATTGAATTACTTCATTATACTTAAAATCCATCCAACATTATTGTACATTAACGAGGGGTTTAGAAGAAAAGAGACTTCAAAACTAGACAGCAAAGAGTATTTTATGGAGAAACTTTGAGACATTATTGAAATGTTATTAAAGTTCAATATCTTCTTATAATAAAAACTTCTAGATCCCAGAATATATGTAAAATTATGTAAACATAATCATTATTATTACCATCTGTTGAGTAAGTAGATAAAGTATATTTTTATTTACTTTATCATCTTTGATTAGTATATTTTTTATTACTCACTTTGCTGGGAACTTTTAGTACAAGCACCTCTACCTAATTTGCTGTTACTAATGAGCAACCTCATCCTCCCTTGGTTCCTCTAACTGTTCTAGCATGTCATGTGATTAGTGATCTCCAGACTTATCCTAACAATGTAGTTTACACTTGGGATGCTAGTGGATAGATCAACACTACATGATCATTAAGGATCTGACTATACCGCTCCTTTCCTTCCTCAAGATACCACTCTAGTAAGTTTCCTAACTATATCTTCTTTAAATTTTCTCCTATTTTTCAAATTTCTATTAGGCATAAAAAATACAATCCAATGCAACGTGATCTTTTATAGAGCACATTTTTTGCATGCAAACTACTTCACATGAATGTCTTATAGATGTCTCATCAGTATCAGGTAAAACATCGCTCTAAGCTTCATATATGCATGATTTCTATCTTAATAGTTTTTCTAACCATATGCTTCTTGGTTGGATTAGACGAGTCGTCAGGAGAATACTCGTTTGGAGCGAGAGATCGTCCACTTTTAGGCCCAAGTTGCTACATTTTCTATTGATGATAATGATGATAACGATGAGTAAAGACTATTACCATCAACTTTCTTTTCATATTGATTTCTTTTCTTGTTGTTCATTTAGCTTCCATGCACGAAATTCTATGCTTGAATTTTCATAATGTCCAATCAAAGTAATCAGTTGTATAAACAAGCTTGGAAGACTTGGTGAAAATTCTTCTATTTTCAATTGTGTACATTACTTCTTAAACTGTGGGTATTTTGATCAATTTACATCTAGATTTGTTCAAATTTACTTGTACATCATCATTTATTCAATTTGAACAAAATTAAAAAATTCGAAGACCATCCGCTCGAAATTGCTCGTTGATACAAGAATAAGAAGCTAAAACTGCATGGAAAAGGAAGTTGGTAGCTATTATGCCTTAAACAACTTGGGTCAGTGGTAGGACCATCAGCCAACTGTCTTACCACCATCGACTGGTAATACGATTGTTGGCTGATGGTCCGTCCACTGCCTATCGATATTTCCCTAGCTACTTACCTTTTCTGCTTCATTTCTTGCACTATTTACACACTGCTTCTCCTTCACTTCTTTTCACACCTTCTATTGCTTTTTTTCATTTTTTTTTTAGTTTTTCTTTATGCTTCTCAATGCCTCTTTATGCTTTTCAACATGTTTGAGGCCACTCTCAAGGCCTTTTAGACTTTCTTGAAGTTTCTAAAGGACAACGACTGGAAACAACTCAAGTCCAACAGTGTGAAATTTCTTCGACATGTGAAGGTTGACATCCCTTCCCTCAAGGACTACATAAACTTTCGGGATTCTCATAATCACATGTTCTACTTTAATAGGCAAGAACTTCCCCCCATATATTAGAAACACTTTGCCATAATTGGTTGTCATTCCTCTAGTTCTGAGAGCATCATTTTGCCCACTGTTGAAACACCATCAAAATCCAACCTTGCCGATTTCTTTAACGTTCCAGTTTCTACCATGGCATTCAGAGTAGAGGTGGCAAGGTGATATTATCTTTCATTGTGCATCTGCTTGAGATGATGGATAGGACCTCATCCAGTTGGCTTCGCTTGTTTCAGTTTTTTACTTGTATAGTTTTTGTTGGTTTCACTTGACGGCCTTTGGTGACCCATATTTGGTGAATATCATTTCTCAGTTGGGACCTAGTTTCACTATAGTTCTCTTGATTTTGGCTGAGACACTGATTGATTTGGACCATGTCAGGATTGATCCGAGTAAGAGGTTCAATGGCAATCTTCAACTTTTTCAGGTATTCCTTTTCAACCCTAAATTTTACCAAAGTCGCATTTTTAGGTTTTGAAATTTGTGGGTTTTTATTTTTTCATTTGCTTCTTTTTTTTTTTTTTTTAATTCTCTAATTTTGCCTAAGTCACCCTTTTGGGTTTTGGACTTAGCGAGGTTGGTTTTAACCCAACAGGCTTTTTCTTCATTCCTTTTGTATGCTAACTTTTGCCTAAGCTGCTCTTTCGGGTTTTCAACTTAGCGGGCTTGCTTTAATTTTTGCCGAAGTTGCCTTTTCAAGTTTTTGACTTAGTAGGCTTTTTTCTATTTTTTGCTTATTTTTTAGATCTGGTGACAAGGGCGACAGTTTATTATGATTTCATACAAGGAGGAGACTTTAGAGATGTGTCTCTTGAGTTGACTGGCTTCGAGTCATTTCAGATACTCAGATCCGTTGGTACTATCTAAGTTAGAGAATGGAGCATGTCACCGTCGAGACTTATATCACCTGCATGCCTTTGGCGGGTTTCACCCATAGTTCATTCTATGGTCTCGCTAGATTACGTCGACAATATAGAGTTAAGTAAAGGATTGTGACTTCGCTGATCGTATTCAAATCTAGAAAGCTGTTTGCTTGCTATGTCGAGCGAGTGATGGATTCTTGGCCACATTCGACCATAGAGAGAAGTATGTTCCATGATTCTAACTTCAAGACAGATGACCGATAAGAGGGTTAGTGACCATTCAATCATTCATTCCTGATCTGGTTGTTTGAGCTAGACGGTGATGTGAGTAATATGGCGAGCCTATTCATAGTCCAGTGAAAAAACAGAGGCGACATTAATATTTTCGCTATTAGCTTAGATGTTAGATGCTTTCGTTTTGCTGTTATGCAAAATAATGAGTCATTTTAAAGGCATTTGTTTCCAAACAATTTCATCCCATTAATAAAAAGTACAATTTTTCTTTGAACAATATGTGCACAATGAGATAACTTCTATCATTAATCAGTCATTTCTATTTTTTTGCTTAATTATCTTCTTTCACACTCTTTTTTTTTCTCACTTTCACATATAGTATATCTTCAGCCTGTCCATATTGATAAGTGCAATGAATTCATTCCTTTTCATGTCTGATAAAATGACAGCTCTACCAGACATGACTTCCGTCAAAATGAATGGGTCTTCCTAGTTGGGCTTGAACTTTCCTTTTGGATTAAACACTACCAACCTGGCTTGCTTAATGACTAATTCTCCTTCTTTGAATTTCCTAATCTTTATTTTCTTGTTAAAGACTTGAATGACCCACTTCTGGTATACTGCATGTGACATTTGACCTTTATCCTCTTCTCATCAATCAAGGCAAACTGCTCACATCTATTTTGAATCCTTTCCCCTTCAGGAGTATCTACTTCTATCACAACCCTTATTGATTTTATTTCCATTTCAATTGGTAGGACCGCTTTTGAACCATATACTATTGAGCATGGCATCATGCTTATTGAACTTCTAGGTGTAGTTCCATAACCCCATAGCACAAAAAATAGTTTCTCTACCCAATTTTTATATGTCGGTACCATTTTGGCCAACATCTTCTTAAGTTTTTATTGGCCACTTCTATAACTTTATTTGCTTGTAGTCGATATAGAAATGACTTGTGGTGTTTAATCCCGTATTTCTCAAGCAAGGCCTTAGTCTCAGCGTGAAAATGAACCTATTTTTAGTCATGATATGATATGATACTCCAAATCTACATATGATGTTTTTCTCAATAAACTTTGCCATCTACTTTAACCCCAGTTTATTGTAGGACTCAGCGTCTATCCATTCGGTTAAGTAGTCGATTACCACCACTATATATCGATGCCTATTAAAGGCTGATGACCTTATTTCGTCGATTATGCCAATGCCCTATGCAGCAAAGGGCGAAGGTGCTATCATCCTTTATAGCTCTAAAAGTGGTTGATGAATCAAATTTCTATTGATCTAACATTAGTGAAACCTCTTCACAAATCGGACACAATCCATCTCAATGGTTAGCCAATAAAAGCCTTGTCTCATTATCTTTTTTTCAAACATTAGCCCATTCATGTCTGGCCCACATATGCCACTGTGGATTTCTTCCATAAGCCTTCTAGCTTTTGGTTAAAACACCTCAATTATATCCCCTCTAGCATTCTCCTATACATCACTCCTTAATGACAAGTAAACTATTAGGCCAATCATCGTAGCATGGCCCCATCTTTCTTTTATGTACTTTTTCAAATCATAAGGCCATGGCTTCTTATCTACTTCTACTTCTATCAGTGGGGAATCCATATAATAAGGACTTTATGATTGTGATATCACTATTAGTCTCATCGAGATCTCTTAAGTGCTCACTTAAACTAGTGCCAAAGAAGCTAAGGCATCCACCATCTGATTCTTATTTCTAGAAAGATAGGTGAAGGTACACTGCTTGAACCTCCCAACTAACCGTCTAATATGTCCCACATATGGCTTTAACATTTCTTCCCTGAGATCCCATTCTTCATTTGTTTGTGAGATGACTAATTTTGAGTCTCCCTATACTTCTACTTCATCGATGCTCATCATAATCAAGATTTCTAACCTTAAGGCATAGGCTTCATACTCAAGCATATTATTAGTGATTATAAATTTAAGCTTCTTAGAAAAATGAATGACTTATTTAGTTGACAAGACTACAATAACTCATATTCCAACACTATTTTTATTGATAAGTCCATCAAAGAACATCCTCCATCCCAACACCTAGATTACCCCCAAGTGTTCATTTAGGATATCCAACTCCCATGGTTCATTATCATCAATCGAATTCGTGGCCAAGAATTCTACAATAATTTTTTGCTTTTATCATATATTCAATGTCAAATTTTGACAATTGAACCAACGACCTTGCTAGCTTCCGCACCATGGATGGTGCTTATAAAGGTACTTCACTTAATCCTCCTTTGATGCAGCCTTGATTTTTGTAACAGCATGGCTAGGCATGTTTTCTCCACATTATTTACTTCATCTTTTAACGCAGCAACTTCTTGCTAAGTTAGTAGACGATGTGTTCCATACCATTCTCATATTTTTGTGCCAGCATAGCATTAATGGCCTCCTTCACAAAAGCTAAGTAAAGAAACAAGTTTTTGCCAGGCTTAGGCGGTCTCAAGACAGGTGGATTTTGTAAGTATTTTTTAATCTTCTCAAATACTTCTTGGCACTATTCATTTCATATCACTGGCTGATCCTTCTTTAAGAGCCTAAAAATTAGTGCACAAACCATTGTCAGCTTGGCAATGAATCAATTGATGTATTAGATCTTCCTAGGAAACCCTCGAACTTCTTCCTCAGTCTTTGGTGATAACATCTTGGTAATCGCCTTGACATTGTGAAGATCCATCTCTATGCCTTCTTGCCAACTACAAATCCCAACGGCGTCCTTGAAATGACTCTAAAAATACATTTCTTTGAATTTAGTCTCGGCTTATACTTTTTCACCTTTTCTAGGAATCTGTCTAAGGCATCAAAATGTTTGTCTCGAGTCTCAGACTTCACCATCATGTCATCCATATATTTTTCTATCTCCTTATGCATCATGTCATGATTAGCGTCATTGCCATTTGTTGATAGGTCGCCCTACATTTTTCAACCTCGAAGGGAATCACCTTGTAATAATAGGTTCCCCACTCTGTAATAAAGGCTATTTTTAATCTTATCTTCGTTAGCCATCATTATTTGATAGTAACCAAAAAATCTATCTGCAAATGAGAATATCACACTGGCAAGCGTGCTATCTATCAACATATCTTTGTGAGGTAAAGGAAAGTCATCCTTCATTGAGGGCTTGTTCAAGTCTTAGTAATCAATACATGTTCGAACCCTTCCATCCTTTTTTGGCACAGCACGATATTGGCTAACCGTTTCGAATAATTTATCACATCTAGAAACTTGGCTTCAATCTGCTTGGACACTTCTTTCTTGATCTTTGGAGCCCATTTCAATCTTAATCTTCTCAACTTTCGCTTGACCGACTTTACATACGAATATGTGAAAATTGTATTCTCAGTAATAATGCAATTGATTCCAAGCATATCATTATAGGACCAAACAAACACTTTTTCATGCTTTTTTAATAATTTTTTAAATCTCTCTCTATCTCATCAGGAGTTGTATCAAGTACAGTGCATATATTCTTGGGATTTTCAATTGCATCAAGATTAATGTCATAAGTTTTAATGGCATATATGTTAAACATGCTAGTGAAATACAAATTATCATGCACAATTCCATCAGGAAAGATATCATATGAATAAGCAAATTTATTCTTTATTGTATCAAATTTTGAAATATACACAATGCCCTTATCCTCAATCAAATAAGGAACAAATGCATCCTAATCGCAAATGTCTTTGATCCCTTCTTCAATAGAGGTAGCAAGGTCGATAGAAGGGTTTATTAGTGGTGCTTGATTTCGAAGCTTCGTTTCCTCAATCTCCTCAACCAAAATCATAAACTTTAAATATTCCAGCTTGAAGGATATCCTTAAAAATTTCAAATCTGGGCTTCAACATTCCATTGTAATCTCATGGCTCAACAGCTCCCACATACTTCGTATTTTGAGTCTTGACAAACTTGATGACTTTTGCTTTTTGGGCTCACCATTTTCATCTTCATCGAACACATAGTTGAGCTCTCTTTTAATGGCTTGACCCTTAAAACCTGAAAGGGATGACAAACCACCTCTATTCTTTCCAAGCCTAGTTCCTTGTGAGTACCCTTACTTCTTCATTATTCCAAAAACAATAGGACTAACCCCATCAATCATGGCTATATGAAAGTCGTCTATGTAAGGTATCTCTCCAACCTTCACACTAAAGTACCTTTACTTCTTCATGTCAGCAATAGTCAAGGCAGCATGGATAGTGAATATCAGACTATCCAAGTTCTATCAAATCTTTTGGTTCAATGTGGAAAGGACTCCACCAAGCAGATGAAATCGGGCTCAACCTAATAAAGTAACAAATGTGATAGGAATGTCAAGGATCTTAAACTTAATCACAACTTCAATTGGCCCAGTCTTCAATAGCATCTTAAAGATCCTAATAGCACTCATGTTAGAGTCATCATAAGACTTGATCACCATCTCACAAGGCTCAATGTCATCTTTATTGACTCCAAATTTGTGTAATATCTTCATTGGCATAATGTTAATGGTAGACCCACCATCCATCATGATACAAGGAGAAATCTTCCTTCTAATATTTGTGGTAATGAATAACTGCTTATTGTGATTCCCTCTTTCAAAGGGCAAAACATTATCTGTGAAGGTAATCATACCCTTTTCACTTAGCCTCTTGGGTTCTCTTCTAGTCATAGCAGTTAATATCTTATTAGGAGTGGCAACCATTGATATCTCCACACCAGCCAAAGCCGTCACCATGGCCTGTCTATGTTTTTGAGACGAGATCAATAAATCCCGAATGCTGGTTTTTGCCTGAGTTTTCTTCAATTGCTTGAATACTTGACCTTCTTTTTCTTTAACTTCTTCCTCAATAACCTCTTTGCCCTTCTCAACTGACTTTTCTTTCTCATTGTAAAATCTACCACTCTTATTACTTCTTGCGCATTCTCCCTCTCTCTCTTGAGTGTTTCTCCCTCATTTCTCGCGTCTATTTCTTCCTTGTCACTACTAAAGTCAACCTAGAACTTAGGAATGGTCTTGACTTTGGAATTTCATCTGAAAAATGCATGACTCCCACCTTTTTAGACCCTCCAAGTAAACTCTTTCTCCTCATGATGCTTTCAACTCATTTCCCTTTTTTGACCTTGATTCCATTTAAGGGTCGATTTTTCCTAGCCCCTCTTCTGGCCATCGACTTCTTGGCAAAGCTATTCATAGATGTGGACTTCTTTTTGGTAGATTTTTCTTCATCTTCATCTTCCACTTCTTCTTCTTCATTTTCATCTTCTTCCTTACTATCACTACGGCATATAAACTCAGGCTTCAAGCTTTGATTGACCCCTTTCACTGTAATGTTGGTCCATCCACCTTTTCAATGAAAATTTACCATAAGAATGGGCTTTTCTTCTACCCTCTCAATAATCTCATAGGGCTTTTCTTCTTTGGGCTTTTTAGCCTTAGGCTTTTTATTAGTGGCCACCTTTCTAGCAGACCTCTCCTGTTACATAAGCTTGGACTTCTCTTTTCTTTTGGCTCTCTTGGCCCTGTTTGATCCATTCTTTTCTTCAAAAGAATTTATGACTTGCTCTTCGGTCAAACCCGGCCTAATCATGTTCTTCGATGAAAGAGGTTCTCGATTGCAGTTGGATAGCAAGTTGCTTCTTAAATTCGACTTTTCTAGCTCCAAATTGGGAATCTAAAATTTGTTAATCAAGTCTTGGACGAGTGTAATCATTAGTCTTATGACTGGCCATTTGATGGAACTCACACTTCTCATGATGCCTTCAATTCCTTGGCAATGGCTTTGAAAGCTCCCTTAGTGGCAAAGGTTGCAAAATCACTTCGGCCTTCGACCTAGCAAAGATCTTTGACAATGGCTTTCCTAAACTGAACTTTCCTTGTTAAATGACTATTTTCACTTCAACATTCTTAGTACTAGACCCTCTGGCATGATGATACTACCCCTGATCTCTTCAAGGGTAACTATTATTGCTTCTTTTCTAGCTAGCCTCCAAATAGCCTCCAAATCTTCTATTTGGATGTCCAAATCATACAAGTCTTCAAATGTTTTGATAGGAAAGCACACAAGTCTATCCGTAATAAAAGCATGGGGCTTATTGATTATCATACTGACCTACTCCTTCTCCGCGGGCCTCATGGTCATCTTGGCTGCTTTGGGCCTCTACTAGACCAAGTTCTCCAAAAAAATCCCATTAGACTTTTGACACATCATCTCTAAATTTCTCAAAATTATCTCTAGTTCAGTATTGTGGCAATATTGCTCCACAAACTGTTCAAATTACGACTCTCAATCTTCTCAGACTCTCTTAGGAAGATCATGATACCACACAACTATATCATCGTCTAAGGAGCGCATAAAATACTTCAAGATATACTCATTTGACAAAAGAATAGTGGCCATGACAGTAACATACTGTCTTAGATGCGCCTTTAGATTGCCTTCTTCATTAAACTTAGGCAAATCTGACATACAAAACTTCGATGGCAAATCACTATCCCTCATAAGTAAGATGTCATCTACGCTTTCAACCCCTTTTAGTCTCTTCTTGTTTAAGAAAGACTAGACATTCTCAATGTCCTTGCCATTGTTTGATCGAGTCAGCCTTGTCTTGGATAGTTGGGTATTTCCCCTATCTTTTTCTTGACTAGTCTCACCCTTATCACCACCATTCCTGTCGGGTAGCAATTGATTCATAAGGTTAGGCTCATTTTACATAGCTTGCATAAGTTGGGCCAACCATTGCTGGATTACGATGATGTTAGCCCATATTTGAGTCATCTTAGGATTGTTATTTAATGTAGCCATTTCAACAATTGGTTCTTCTTGTCTTGTTAAATGACAACCTCATCTAACATAAGCTATGATGGCTGCAAAATAAAAGAGTTGATGCCATGGATCCAAATGCATGTATGCATGATACAATGCATGCTCATGCAAGGGCAAAGACATACTTTTAACCTCCTAACCTTATTTCTCCCATACAAGATTGTTAAGTCTCTTTCTTAGTCATCTAAGAGTCGAAATGGAGCTAAAGACTTCTCATTCCAATGCCACATGGCTAGTTTACGTAATTCATGCTTATTGTACACAAATGTGTAGTTATGTAGGGACTCAAAATGACAAAGCAATTAGTATTTGGTAACCTAATCAGAATCAACTTATTATATCCCTAGTGGAGTCGCCACTGTGAATGGGGCTTTCATCCCATTAGAGTACTTGTGACCATGACACTATGTCAATGCCTCTTTTGAGACTTAAGGAAACACAAAAAGGCCATGGACATGTCTGGAGAACGAAGTCACCATACAATTTGTCAATTGAAAAAATGGCTAATGGCAAATCCAATCCCTTGCTTTGGGACCTAAACTGTCCTCATCCCTTCAAAGATAAATTAAGGAAGTTAGGTACGAGTCTTTGACCCACCCGGATATGAATCCAGTCTCCAACAAGGTATACTGTCACGCCCTAACATCCCTTATTTAGAGATTCTAGGGGTGATTATATAAGAAATTAAAAAGAAAATAAATTTAAAGGACATCCTCAATATCTCATCATTTTTTTTTAATATAAACATCACCTGAATTCATTACAACATATGATCATTTCTTCAGAATCAGCTGTACACACACTGGTGACTAACATCAATACATAAGATTATAGTCACATAACAAAATCTCCTATCACAAGCTAGGAGAATCAAAGCCGTCCCCATAATTATTGCATGCATGCAGACTCCAGACTCCCTAGGAAAGCTCTAGAACATCGCTAGTATAAACATCCTTCTGTGTACCTATGGAGGGAAGGGGTGAGCATAAAGCCCAGTAGAAAAAATTCTAACATTATACTAAATCACACACATTCAACCATTATTCAAGTACAGAATTATACACCTAATAATAATAATAATTCAAATAATTATATTTATTCGCGCATCAAGTTTATAATTGTGTTCCCCTTTGATCCGTATACAAAACGGCCTATCCAAGGTCCAACACATCATGTGTATAGTATTCGTGTTCCCCTTGGATCCGTATACAAAACGGCCCATCCAAGGTCCAACACCTAAAATTTTATATCCGCATTCTCCTTGGATCCGTATACAAAAAGGCCCATCCAAGGTTCAATGCACGCATTTACACCCTCTTTAATATAATTTCTATGACAAATTTCAAGAAAATACAATTTTTATAAAAATCCAAGACTTTCTGGAAGTGGGCAGTCGTTTTGGGGCGGTTCTGGAATTTTGCTCGGCACTCAACACTATGCAGCTCGACATTGGACACTCGACATTCGAACATGCATGTCGAGTCGTGCACACAGTGCGTGACACTCGACCCTCGACACTCGAATGGGCACGTCGAGTTGCACACACACGCACGACACACGACACTCGACATTCAAACGCGAACGTCGAGTCATGCACACAGCGTGCGACACTCGACACTCAACACTTGAATGCGCACGTCGAGTCGCGCACACAGCGCGTGACACTCGACACTCGACACTCGAAAGCGTCGCAACCGACACTCAACACTCGACAGGCAAGTGTCAAGTGGTGGTCGAGCAAAAAGTCAAAAGCTGCATACAGACATGTAAACCTATTCCACTAAGTCCGTTACACCATTTCATTTCCAGATTTCGACCTCTAACTTCAAAAATTCACCAAAAATTCATTTTAACACCAAATTCAACGAAATTAGTGGCTAATTAAAGCTTCATATGTCTACTTTTCTTAACAAATGAGAAATCATACAATTCTCAATCCAGAAAAATGCCGCAGCTCGAACAACACAAGACAGTCACATGAACTTCAACTCCCCTCAAAACCATCTCTACTTCACTTCGTCAACACTTAGTTTTCACACATAATTCCTCATTCAAACCACAAACAATCAACTTACAATAAGTAGTTTCACTCATAGCTCATCATCCAAGCAACAAAACAATCAATTTAGAATAGAGCACATGCATAACAAACCAATATCAATTAACAACAAAATACTTGACATGAGGTAAGTATAGCGTTCGAAACTCCCTACTTGTTTTCCAAGCTTGTACACTTCTCTGAAATTTTTCCCCTCTTTTCTTCTCCTTCTTCTCTTCTTATCTTCCTGGAATCATGAAACTCTCTTCTCTTCTTTTTTTTTTCTTTCTAATTCTAGAAAAATCCTCTCTTCCCTACATATAAGGCCCCAACTCATGGGCGTAGGTCCACCAACTTCCAACCCACTAATCCTTTAGACATGTTTCTAAATTTGTAATATATATAAATGCATATATATTAATTTCCTTTTGAGACTCTACAACCTACCCTCCTAAAAAAAATTTCGTCCTTGAAATTTGAAAATAGGAAGTAGAAATTACCTCTTTCATTCAACAACTTAGGATACTTTCTTTGAATTTCTAACTTTAGCTCCCATGTGACCTCTTCAACGTTATGATGCTTCCACAAGACCTTGAGTAATGGGATGGTCTTGCCATGTAGGACTTGTACTCTTGAGTCCAAGATTTGAATAGGAGCCTCTTCGTACGAAACGTCTTGTTGAATATCCAACTCACTCTAATCTAGCACATGTGTTGGGTGAGGCTCATACTTCCTTAGCATCGATGCATGAAATGTGTTATGAATTCCCGATAATCATTGTGACAATGCTAGTTCATAAGCTACTTCACCTACCCGCCTTAGGACTTTAAATGGACCAATGTAGCGTAGAGCAAGTTTACCTTTTTATCCAAAACGCATCAAGCCCTTACGCAGAGGCACCTTTAAATACACATGGTCACCCTCGTTGAATTCTAGCGGTCGTCTCCTTTTGTCTACTTAGCTTTTCTGTCAACTATGGTCTATAAGTAAACATTGACGTATCAATTTCACATTTTCAGTTGTCCCTCGTACAAGCTCTGATTCCAATAAGGTAGCTTCTCTCACTTCTGCCCAACATAAAGGGGACCTACATGGTCTACCATAGAGTGCCTCATAAGGTGCCATTCTAATACTTGACTGATAGCTATTGTTGTATGTGAATTTCACAAGTAGTAGATGATCCTCCCAATTACCTTGGAAATCCATCACACAAGCCCTCAACATATCTTCCAATATTTGAATAGTATGCTCTGATTGGCCATCAGTCTGAGGATGGAAGGCTGTACTAAACAACAACTGAGTGCCCATAGCTCTTTGAAGGCTTTGCCAAATTTGAGCTGTAAACCTGGGATCTCTGTCTGACACTACTGAAACTGAAACTCCATGCAATCTCACAATTTCTTTAATGTATAGCCGACTCAAAACATCCACCAAATCGATTGTATGTATAGGAAGAAAATGTGATACTTTGGTTAACCTATCCACAATCACCCATATTGCATCCTTCCCTTTTAAAGAACGCGGTAATCCAGTAACAAAATCCATGGTGATGTGATCCCATTTCCATTCTGCTATAGGCAATAGTTGGAGTAATCCTGTAGGCCTTTGATGCTCAACCTTCACTTGTTGACAAGTAAGGCATTTAGCCACATATTCTACAACATCAAAAGACTTCAAATCTTTCTCCATATAAATAATGTCGCCAAATTTTCAAAGCATACACTACTGTAGCAAGTTCTGAGTCATGGGTGGGATAATTTTGCTCGTGAGGTTTCAACTGACGAGAAGCATAAGCTACAACTCAACCCTGTTGCATTAACACACACCCTAATCCATCCAAGCAGGCATCAGTGAATACTACATAATCAAACTCCACGTTGTGGTATCACAAGAATAGGCATTGAAGTTAATCTTTTCTTCAATTCTTGGAATGCTTGCTCACATGCATCATTCCATTCGAATCTGACTCCTTTCCTTGTTAACCTAGTCATTGGTACAGCCAATCGAGAAAAGTTCTCAACAAAACACTTATAGTATCCTGCTAAACCCAAGAAGCTGCGTACTTCAAACACATTCTTTGGCCGTTCCCATTTCATAACTGCTTTTACTTTCGATGGGTCCACTGAGATTCCTTGTCTTGACACCACATGGCCCAAAAATTTTACTTCGGATAGCTAAAATTCACATTTACTCAGCTTGGCATAAAGGCGATGCTCTCTCAGCGTTTGAAGTGCTATCTGTAGATATTACTCATGTTCAACTTCAGATGAAGAATAAATAAGGATGTCATCCACAAACACAATCACAAATTGGTTTAAGTGAGGTCTGAAAACATGATTCATCAAATCCATAAAGGCAGCCGGAGCATTAGTCAGTCCAAATAGCATGACCAAGAACTCATAATGCCCATACTAGGTACGAAAAGCGGTCTTGGTATATCTCCTTCCTTTTTTCTCAACTGATGATAACCTGAACGAAGATCTATCTTAGAAAAACAACAAGATCCTCTTAACTGGTTGAACAAATCATCAATCCTAGGTAAAGGATATTTGTTTTTCACTGTAACCCGATTCAACTGCCTGTATTATATACATAAACGCAATGAACCATCTTTTTTCTTCACAAACAATGCTAGAGCCCCCTAGGGAGAAGTATTGGGTCGGATAAATCCTTGCTCTAACAATTCTTCTATTTGCAGCTTAAGCTCCCTCAACTCTGCTGGAGCCATTCGATAAGGAGCAACTGATATAGGTGCCACACCTAGATACACCTCAATAACAAACTCCACCTCTCTAGATGGAGGTAACCCGGGCAATTCTTCAAGAAAAACATCACGAAATTCACTCACAACACGAGAAAGTTTAGAAACCCCTTTATTAATCTCTTCCACTAATATACTTGCTATCATGTTCCTGACCCCTTTCTTGTTTTACGATCCAAGCAAAGGGTAATGCGATAACGGATATTTGTCCCCATAAAAACTGAAAACGATCCCCTCTGGCGTGTGGATTATCACTTTCTTCTTGTGACAGTCTAATATAACTCGGTAAACTGACAACCAATCCATTCCTAATATCACATCATACTCGATGAAATCCATAAGTATCAAATCAAATGATAACCTGTGCCCATTGATCTCTAGCATACAGGAACGACATATCCTCCCAACCTCTAGAATACTACCCATAGGTGACTCCACATGTAATACAGAGTCTAACAAATCAGACTCTAATCCTATTGCAAATGCAAAATCGGTAGATGTAAAAGAATGAATAGCTCCAGAATCAAATAAAACACGGGCCCATGCATTAAAAACCAATAATGTTCCTTCCACAACCCCGTGGTTTGCAGGCTCTATCGGCTGGGTCAAAGCAAAAACTCGTCCCTAAGTCATCTATCCCTGATGGCTAGTGCTCTGAGCTATGCTTGGAGGCCTAACGAATTAAGAAGAAGTCGCCTGAGACCTCTGAGAAGTCTGATGTGATTGAGTATTACGTCCTTGAAATGGTGGTCTAGACTGTGACCCTGACCCTTGTCGAGGAGTCGGTTGGGTCTGACTAGTGGCACTCTAGGGACCTCTCATCCCTGCCGAACAATCCCATTGCATGTGACCGTATTATCCGTATCTATAACATCTGTGACACTACTATCGTAAATGACCTGGTTTCCCACACCCATAACAAACTCTCTGACTCTGTGAAGACTCACTTGACATGGAGCCTTAGGATTCCAATCGCTGAGACTGAGAGTTAAAGGAAGTCCAACTGGACTGAGTTCTCTGTCTCTTCGTTGAACGATCATACTGTCGCACTCCTCTAGAAGGTGTACCAATACCCCCCACTCTATGACTCTGGGATATCTCCTGTTCTGCAACTAAGGCGGTCTCCACCACATCAGAATATGTTGTCAATCTGCACACTGCAACTGAGGGTCTAATGTCATCTCTCAGTCCCTTTTAAAATCTTTGAGCCTTGCTAGCCTCATCTGCCACCAAACCAGGTGCAAAGCGAGATAATGTAGTAAATCGTGCCTCATATTGTTGCACTGTCATATTCCCCTGTGTCAAGTATATAAACTCATTTTCCTTTTGATCATAAAAAACCATAAGAAAATATTTGTCCAGAAAAGCAGTAGAGAAGTCCTTCCATTTCAGGATGTTTCCTCCTCTAATATGCTCAACCAATGTCCACCATTGCAATGCCTCTCCTGTTAACAGATGAGTTGCCACCCGAACCCGTAAATCCTCTTCAACTTGCAAAAGATTAAAGAGGTGCTCAACTCGTATAAGCCAATCTTTTGCAACATTCGGATCGGGCTCCCCATTGAAAATAGGTGGGTTGTGACGTTGTACTTCTCTAAGTGCACTCTTCATTTTAGTGTTGACACTTGTCTCTAATACTGGTTGAGGTGGTGGTGGTGGGTTAGCACAAAAAGTCTCCCTAACTGTGTTTGCCACTGTTTCTGCCAATGTATTGGCCACATCTCCCATGGCCCTGTAAAACTCTGACCTCTCACCACCCTTGGGTAGGTTGGAACTCGAAGCACTTCATGTAAGAGAACTCATTATCTAATTTTATCAATGGCAAAACATAAGTGGGAGTATTCTATAACATATGGGACAGAAACACAACAAACAGTTATTCAAGGCACATGCAAGTACACAAACATGACTCTACCCCTCCCAGACCATCTACATCCTTTTTCATAGGTCCACAGTAAAGCCTAGGCTCTGATACCACTATGTCATGCCCTAACATCCCTTATTTAGAGATTGTAGGGGTGATTATATAAGAAATTAAAAAGAAAATAAATTTAAAGGGCATCCTTAATATCTCATCATATTTTTTTTTAATATATACATCACCTGAATTCATTACAACATATGACCACTTGTTCAGAATCAACTGTACACACACTGGTGACTAACATCAATAAATACGATTATAGTCACATAACAAAATCTCCTATCATAAGCTAGGAGAAGCAAGACCGTCCCTATAATTATTGCATGCATGCAGACTCCAAACTCCCTAGGAAAGCTCTGGAACATCACTAGTATGAACATTCTTCTGTGTACCTGTAGAGGGAGGGGGTGAGCATAAAGCCCAGTAGGAAAAATTCTAACATTATACTAAATTACACACATTCAACCATTATTCAAGTATAGAATTATACACCCAATAATAATAATAATTCAAATAATTATATTTATTCGCGTATCAAGTTTATAATTGTGTTCCCCTTTGATCCGTATACAAAACGATCCATCCAAGGTCCAACACATCATGTGTATAGCATTCGTGTTCCCCTTGGATCCATATGCAAAACGGCCCATCCAAGGTTCAATACCTCAAATTTTATATCCGCATTCTCCTTGGATCCGTATACAAAATGACCTATCCAAGGTCTAATGCATGCATTTACACCCTTTTTAATATAATTTCTATGACGAATTTCAAGAAAATACAATTTTTATAAAAACACAGGACTTTCTGGAAGTGGGCAGTCGTTTTGGGGCGATTCTGGAATTTTGCTCAACACTCGACACTATGCAGCTCGACACTCGACACTAAACACTCGAACATGCGCATCGAGTCGCACACACAGCGCGTGAAACTCGACCCTTGACACTCGAATACGCACATCGAGTCGTGCACACAACACTCGACACTCAAATGCGCACGTCAAGTCGCACACTCAGTGCGCGACAATCGACACTTGACACTCGAACGCACACGTCGAGTCGCGCACACAGCGCGCGACACTCGACACTCGAACGCGTCGCAACCCACACTCGACACTCGACAGGCAAGTGTCGAGTCGTGTCAAGCGAAAAGTCAGAAGCTACATACAGACATGTAAACCTGTTCCATTAAGTCGGTTACACCATTTCATTTCCAGATTTCGACCTCCAACTTCAAAAATTCACCAAAAATTCATTTTAACACCAAATTCAACGAAATCAGTGGCTAATTCTTCATATGTCTACTTTTCTAAACAAATGAGAAATCATACAATTCTCAATCCAAGAAAATGCCTCAGCTCAAACAACGCAAGACAGTCACATGAACTTCAACTCCCCTCAAAACCATCTCCACTTCGCTTCGTCAACACTTAGTTTTCACACATAATTCCTCATTCAAACCACAAACAATCAACTTACAATAAGTAGTTTTGCTCATACCTCATCATCCAAGGAACAAAACAATCAATTTAGAATAGAGCACATGCATAACAAACCAATATCTATTAACAACAAAATACATGACATGAGGTAAGTATAGTGTTAAAAACTCCCTACTTTGTTTTCCAAGCTTGTACACTTCTCTGAAATTTTTCCGCTCTTTTCTTCCCTCTCTTTTCTTCTTCTCCTTCTTCTCTTCTTCTCTTCCTGGAACCGTGAAACTCTCTTCTCTTCTTTTTTTTTTTTTCCTTTCTAATTCTAGAAAAATCCACTCTTCCCTAAATATAAGGCCCCAACTCATGGGCCTAGGTCCACCAACTTCCAACCCACTAATCCTTTAGACATGTTTCTAAATTTGTAATATATATAAATGCATATATATTAATTTCCTTTTGAGACTCTACATATACCAAATAAGAATAGCTCATATTGTCATACAATGCACTTATGTTGTTCATTTAATGCATATGTTGTCCAATTTTATCTTCTTAAAGACATGAAAGGTGGCTTCAATCAAAACAGTTGTATATTCAAACAAAGAAAGAGGTAAAGAGAATAAATTTATAATTCCTTTCAAACTCATGGGAATGGGAATGGGATTACATTAATTTGTTATTCAACAATAAAAGAAACTACATCTAGGACTTCAAATATCATATTCATTCATAATAGTCACAACATATTAATGAAAATCAAATATTCAATATAATCATTCAATTTGAGACTCTGTAAGTAGTGAATTCCTCACCACCATATGTAAGTGTATTTAATACTTATTTAGTATCTTCATGGCATCATTCATATATTCATAAATTCTAAGTGATGGTATCTCACCGTCATTATGGGTCCACTGCCACTTCATGGCATCAATCATTTGATTATATCTCTAATCATGGTATATTCATATATACATTCATAATAAATCAAAAAAAAAATCTAATTAAAGCCATAAACTCACATAATGACAATTCCAACTAGATTTGATAATTCTATCACGGCATTCTAGCTTAAGCATGACAATTCTAGCTCATTTCAATCAATCATAGCATTTCTAACCAAATCATGGCATATTCTAGCCTAATGAAGGAAATCATAGTAACAGATAGCTCTTCAAGCCTAATTGAAGCAATCAAAGTAAGCATGGCAATTTTATCAATCAAAGCAATTTTTGCCTAATTCTATGTTATTTCCTAGCATTATTCAAAATAATCATAAGTTTTGATTCCTAATCATGATTCTAATCATGTGCTCTTAAACGTGACTTTAAACATTCACAAGGAAAATAAACTCCTAGCATGATTCTAAATAAAGGAGCGATCGATGACTTACCTTGACAAGTATTTTCACCTTGCAAGACAAATAAAGGTTGAATAATTTTATAAAACCCTAGTCATGCTTCTAAACATCAGATAGAACCTAAACATGCTTATTATAGGCATAAACAAACCTAAATCATGCTTAATTTTAAGCAAGAAAATTAAATAAAAAAACGAGAGGAAGAAGAGAGAACTACTCTCAAGATGTACCATTTTCAGGTTTAGAGTAATAAGAACGCCTCAAAACATATTTAACTAGAAAAGACTCCTTGAATTCTCAGGTGTATCTTAGAAGGAGAGAGAGAAGATCTTTAGATGCCCCTAAAAGTGAGGAGGAAGAGGGTTTATATAGTTGAAGGTTGAAGTTAAAAAGGAAAGCAAAAATAAAAAATGGAAGAAGTTTAATGAAATTTTCCAAAAACAAAGGGAGGACAGCGGCCGACTGTGGGGGGACTACCAACCGGTGCTACGATATCAGGCCGATGGTGGCCTACCAAACCTCTTTGTTTCCTCTTTTTGCAAAATAGTCCCCTTCGACCTTTGTCTATTCGATCATGCATAGCTCTTCAATTTCATCTTTGATTTGTGATATGTAAAATTCTATGAGAACTAGACATTTGTAGCTTTGCAATGATGTATGACTCTTTATAAAGTTCCTTCTAGATTAATTTTGTGAATTTTGAAAGTCATGTGTTAGTTTTCAAATCTTTTGATCGATTTCTTGGCCACTTTAACTTCTTTTTTCTTCCAAGGTCATTTTTGTCATTTCTTTTGCTTATCACTCATCATCAAGCCTTAAAAATCCAGTGTCTATAGTTATGCTTTGTTGCAAACTTCGTTGTTGTTATTTGTATACTTAATTATGCCTTATACTTTTGACGCTATAATTTTGTGTATACTTTGAACTCTAAACTTTCATGTCATACTTTGGACTTTATATTTTGGAGTTTTAGACTCTAAAACTATATATGTGTTGCAGTTTTAGGTTTTGAGTAGCTTTCAAATGAAATGCAATTTTATGTTTTGGTAGTTAATGAGTGAGTGTATATTAGGTTGTGAGTGCTTTTGCTTTGGCTAGTTAGCTTAGATAGGAGATATTGGGTGGGATTGTTATGTTTTAGTTTTGGTTGTTTTTATCATTGAGTTAATCTCTGTTTGGAAATTTTGATATATATATATATATATATATATATATATATATATATATGCTAGCATTTTAAGTTTTGATAAATGGCCAACTAGCTCTTCGGCCTAAAAGTTTTAAATTTATGTCAATTAGCCTTAATTTGCATAAAATATAGCCTAATTTTTGTAAATGGACCTTGTTTTCTATATAATATGGCCTAATTTATGTCAATGGGATTGTTTTGTATATAATATAGCCTTTAAAATAGATATGGGCCCAATACAAATGTTATAAAACAATTCTCATAAAACTATGAAATTGGGCTTAACCTAACCCAAGTAACCCGACCTAACCTGATAGGTGGGTTAAATGTCAGATTCCATCTCTTGAAATCACAGGCTTAAAATCTCCAATTAGATCCTTCATCAGGGTGAGTCAGGTTTGACAAAACCCAACCTGACCTACATGCAGCCTTACTTCGCCAGTTCATGCAAGCTCCAACAATTTCTCATTGGCAAGCAGTTAAGAGAGTTCTTAGATACTTGAAAGGAACTCTCTCTTATGGTCTTTACATCAAACCATGTCAAAGATTGGTACTAAACGCAAACTCTGATGTGGATTAGGCTTCCAATCCTGATGATAGGAAATTTGTTAGAGGCTATTGTATATTCTTAGGCAAATCTCTTATGTCTTGGCAATCTAAAAAGCAATCAATTGTTCCTCAATCCAGTATAGAGTTTGAATATAAAGCTTTGGCCTAAGCAACTACTGAATTAACTTGGATTTAGTCCTTGCTCCAAGAGATTCATCTTGATATTTATTCTTGTCCAGTGATTTAGTGTGATAATATAAGTGTAGGAGCTTTGGAAGCCAACCCTGTTTATCATGCTCGTACCAAACATATTGAAATAGATGTTCGTTTTCTTCATGATAAAGTACTTCAACGGCAGCTTGAAGTCCATTATGTTCCATCAACAGATCAAATTACAGATTGCCTCACAAAGCCTCTATCAGTTTCCCGGTTCGTCTCTTTTCACGACAAACTTGGTGTGGTAGAACCACTCTCTCATTTGAGGGGGGATGTCAAAGCAGGACATTAGCGGGGCTACTGGACAAGACTGCGTCACATTAGCCAGGCTATTGGACAACACCAAGTTTAATTAGCTTCCTCATCTCTATTGAGTTTTAGTTATTTTTGTTTTTGTTCTTTAATTATTTCGTTGCATTTTCTCTTTCATTTTTGTCTTATTTGTTGGGATATTTTGTCTATTTTCTTTTATACTGGAGCAGGTGTCCCACCAAATTTTAATTTGTTATTTGATGTACTCCCCACGTACATTCAATCGAATCATCTCAGATCTCTCTCTTGAGTTGAGTTTTATTCTTCCACGGCCTTCTTCATTTTTCTAAGTGTCACCTACATGCCAATGCCATTCTCAAGATTAAATGGTACGAGTATTTATATGGTCGATTGATCGGAATCACTTTAGTTTTTTTTAATTAGAAAATATCAAATGCTATATCTAAAGGGTTCTGGTTTAATAACATAATAAAATATAGGTTAGCTTTAAAAATATTTTTGCCAATTTGAAAATGAGTAGGTGGTGACAGCTGGCGTGACGCACAAGCAGTAAAAAAAGTGAATTATTAGTGTTATATATTATTATATTATTCAGAAAGAGAAAGGGATATAATATTTTAAACTATAAAAATTTTAGATAAATTAAAGTTAACTACTCCATGTGCATGGTATGAACCCCTTTACGAATCACTAATATTGTTTATGTCTTGTAGCGGTACCGTTGTGTACGATGACAAAGCTTGATATATATTTTGATTAATGAGTACAATCTTAAAACATAAAATTAAAATTAAAAAGTAAAACTGAAAATAAAAATAAAGATTTAATATTAATTTATTATATCATTATTTTTTTTATTTTTGTTCATCTGATTTTATAGCATAACTGTTAATGCTAGTAAACTGTTTATTTTTTTAAGATAAAAGACATCCATTGATTTTTCAATGAATTAAATGATGAATAATATTTGCAAATTGCACTTATGCATATACAATGAGAAGCAATATTTAAAATAAATTAAGGAGGTAACAACTTAACCGATTTTTAAAATAAACTATATTATTTAGTTTATCAAATGGATCCTATAGTTAAAAAAAAAAAATCTTTATTTTTTATTTTGTGAGCAATATATTAAACATGAGGAAACTTTAATCAAAATATAAGCCAAAAAAAAAAAGAATTCTCAATTGGGCAGTGGCTATGTGACTCTATTCTTGTTGCTTTTATTTTATATCTTGTTTTTTAGAGGGTAATTACATTTGCTTCAATTTCTTTATTAGTCAAAAGAACCTTTTTTTTTTAATGTCAAAAGATTTTCTAAATTTTTTTATATTTTTTTGCTGCCACTTAAGAAGAACTTACGAGTAATTAAAAAAAATATTGTTTTATATCTTCTAAGAAAAACTCAAAATTGAAGCTTTTAGGGAAAACGTTTTTTTAGTTTTTTCAAGTTTTAAAATATTAAATATACCCATACCATATTTTATAAGATTTACATTTTCATATCTTTAAAAAAAATTATTTTGGTAATTTAACATTAATAAATACTGGTATATTTATCCAGTCAAACTAACAATTTTTTTTACTATATATAAAAACTATAATTTAATAAGCTCTATTCTAATAAGATCTATTTTAATAATATGTTTTTAAAAGTTAAGAAACTAATTGTGTTAGTTGATTTATTTTTCTATTAAAGATAGGTAGTAGCTAACTTGAGATTCATGGGAGGACGTAAAATTAGAGTCCGGCAGCAGCTATACCAGTCCAGCAAAATTTTTGTATAAAAATCGTAAACTCATTAATAAAAGTTGTACATTATAATTATATAAAAGTCGTAAATCAGTAAATATAAAAATTTTATTACAACTTTTATATTACTTATTTACAACTTTTATATATCTGTTTACAATTTTTATACAAATTGATGTATGGTACATCAGATGTACTACAACCATTTCCCATAAAATTGGTGCCAACTAGCAATATGTTATAGACACTTCCAAAGTTAATTTGTTGGATGAAGTTAACAATTTTTCTCTCTAAATCATATAGTAACAACATATCAACTCTAACTCTCAGGCAGCCGTTTGAATGCAATGGAAACCATGAAGGCATTGTTGACATTTCCAAGCGATATATTAATAATAATCCCTTATGGTTTCATGAATAATCAATTATCCCTATGTTAATAATTTAATAAAAATTGATTGTCAAGGATGGTTAATGATTAAAAAATAAAGACGTTGCCAGTGAAAGGACCACCTTTGCCATGCGCGAAGTTTTCCCAAAACTTAAGATGTAGTTTTTGATACTTTTCATTCTAAAATAAAAGTGACCATTTTTTCAAATTAATCATAGAGCTTTGGTAAATTTGCGGCAATACGTTTGTATCACATTTTTGACAACACATACGAAAAAAAAAAAAAGTATGATTTGGGAGTGAGCCCGACAAATGGAAATGGAATGGGACGGAAAAAGCTTGGATGAAGACCAAAACTTTTGTAAAGCATTTCAAATTAGTCAAAACTTCTAAAGTACTTTATCTAAAAAAAATCTTTTATTATTCTTAAGACATAATATATTTTATTAATTATTATTGTTATTGTTGTTCTGTTGTTGTTATTATTATTTTGAGAAAACTTTACAAAATCATCTTTAATTATTTTTATTTAGTATTAGTAAGATTATTTGAATTTAAGAAATTATTTTTGGCACTATTATTCAGTATGCACATTTTGTTAAGGTTTTAAAACAAACAAAGTTAATGTCATAAACTACCCCTATCTTTTGGGATAATGTTACAAAGATGGGCATTTTGGATTTTCGTATAAATGCGCCCCCTATATTCTTAAAAACTTGTCACAGACCCCCCTTTTGTTCATTCCTCCGTTAGTTGATACCATCTTTCCATCCAATCTCAATGCAATTACTAAAATACCCTTAACCCTATTTCCTAAAACATGTGTGCATATAAAATAGACATTGGAATATGAATGACATTTTTAACCCTATGGAAATGAATTAAATGTGGGGCACATTTGGCCATCAACAATGTCATTTTTACCCTTGAAACAATAAAAATTCAACCTAGTCGTTGGAAAGTAGTCGTTGGTCTGTCCCTGCATGGCTTTGTACCACTATATTAAGAACATGCATGCCAGCAAAATCCTAATTTCTCAACCTTATCACAACTTCAAATACATCACACACATTGATCATTCAAATACAACATCATTTTCTGGATCAATCTTAGTAAAACATAGCCATATCTAAGATTGGCTTCACCATATAAGCATCAACTTTGCAAAAAAAACAAGAACACAAAAATCTCAAGTATAGCAAGGCAAACCAAAATCAATTCAAGCATGAATTCAAGCACAAATATGAGTTCAAGTAATGCAAGGCAAATCAGCAATATATCTAACATTGGTAAGATGCTAAATGGCAACATAATAAAATTCAAGAATAAGACGTGCAAATATGGATCAAAGGCTAGTGTTATGATTTCTGAGTCATCAAATAAGCTAGGTAAACTATATTTCATATGTAGAAATGGAAGACGTAGTTTCTATAGGTGGTGGGATCCTGCTGTTGAAGATGTGAACACTGATCTATTGTGCACTATTGTTGGGGAAAAGGAAGAGCAGAATGTAAGGCCCAATGATGTTCAAATGATGTTACGTGAGATGCAAGGTGATATTAAGCAATTGTTGCATCAAAATGCAATGCTTTAGCAAATCAATGCAAAATTTATAACTGTTGTCATCCTAAACAAGTTTATGTCCTACATGTTGCTTCTTATTATGCTAGCATTACTTGTAAAGATGATGTAATATGTTATTGTGATGTAATGATATGAATTATAAAGGAAATGTTATACTCCAAAATGAATTATATGCCGTACAATCATAAGCTCAGAAAATGTAATCATAATACATAAAAATTTACCAAAAGATCAATAACAGTATATAAATATGGTAAGTAATTAATTACATACTGTTTGACATTGCAATGAGCAAAAAATAAAGGTTGCAATGTTATAAACAATGTCATAGTTAATTATAGACTGTCACAGCAATAAACTTTGTTGTGGTGAAATATTATGCCTTATGTGGAAGTAATTTTGACCCATATAATGAATAATATTCATACATTTTGTGTGCCTATAAAGAATTTAACTAGTTCCTTTACAAAAAAATTTGCAACTATAATGTGCAAATATACCCAACTATACAAACATGTACCAACTGTAGCAAAATACAAAAAAGTACCAAAAGACTTATGGTTTTGCCATGCTTTGTACCATACATATCCAAAAACAGTTTACTGAATGTCATTGTTGGCCTTTAAAACACTACTTTTTGCCTGCGTCAATAATTACACGAAATTAACTAGATATACTGAAAATAATAAATTATAGTTATAAGGATCAATAATTACATAAAATTATAAAGATATACTGAAAATAATAATTATAGTTACGAAGCTTGAATTAGTTGAGAGGAGGATGGAGGGGCTGAGCATCCAATTTCTTGAGATGCTACAACTGACTGAGAACTAACTAAAGGAGAAGGCTCAACTGATGGTCCTGAAGGGTGAGATACAGTAGCAGCAGGTTAAGCAGAAGATTCTATATTCTAAGTTGCTGTTGCCTGAGTAGATGATCCAATAGTTGAAATCCTTGTCTTTTATGTTGCATGGGAAAAAAAAGTTAGCAATTTCTTTAGTTATTGGAAAAAAAAAATGACAACAGTAAACATGGTACCATTAACCTTTTTGTTATGTTTGACTAGAGGTTTTCTCGTCGATGTATTCTTGTTTGACTGAGCTAAAGTTTATTGAAATTGAGTTCGAATTGGCTGAGAAAATGTTGCTCCTTGAGAAGATAATGCCTCTTTTTTTGATCTCTTTGCCTTGAACATCAGCCCAATATACAAGAACTAGTTGTCATCAAAGAAATAAGCAAATATGTAAAAATACTAAAATGAGAGATCATTTACAATATTCACCTTTTTCGTAAATGCTCCTAGAGGGTTTTTGCAGCTTCTTTTGTTATGATTATAACCTCCACAATTCTTGCATACCATTGTAAAGAGCTTGGTTGGAGGTGGATCTTCATCAGAAGCTCTTTTTTTATTTTTCTTAGGCCTCCCAACCTTTGTCCTTATCTTAGGTGCTATCAACTTCTCACATAGCACCTTTGACCACTCACACTAATCTGGTATGGGCATGATGTGATGGTTGTAGGTAGCAATATATTTATCCCTTCGCAGCATGTTGTTGACAAATTGGTACACATCAATCCTTTTTTCTCTTGCACATGCAATAGCATGTGTGCATGGCATACGAGAAACCTGAAACATCCCACATGTGCAAAATTGGCCATTCAACCTAACCACAAAAACTCTTCCACTGCTATTAACAACCTCAAATTGCATGTTCCCACACCATAACACTTCCATTTCAGTACACTATTTCCCTCTATCTTTGATTATGGACTTAATGTTTGGTCCTACATCAATGTGCCATTTCAAGCATTCCTTCAACCTGAAATCAAAGAAAAAAAAATTAATTACAACTTGCATCAACACCAAAGTAAGAAAAATTAAAATAAGAGATCATTTACTTTTTTTGAGTCCTCGTCATAACCTTCCTTCTAATTTTGTTTGTTACATGATCTATGCGATTAATCCAAGAGTTAAAGGATTCTGTTATATTGTTTTTTACATGATCTAACTTTACTCTTTCATCAAATGCATATCTGCTCCAGTTCATTACAGGAATGTTGGCCAAGTATGCATACGTTGTTTCATCAATTTGTTTTATTTCTTCCATGGCAGAAGTAAAATTATTAACATTGGCAGTCTTACAAGCCTTCCAAAATAGAGGCTTCAAACCTAGTTCTGGATGCTATTTTTTTAAATTTTCAAAAACATGCTTACCATAATATCTTTTGGATGCATATGGCCATTGAACAGACAAAGCATTAATGATTCCCTTCTGTCTATCACTCATAAATGTCATTAGCAATCCTAGCCCATCTACCCCACCAATGTTTTCACCTAAATGCTGTAGAAACCAATTCCATGTGATATTGCATTCAACCTCACACACTCCTATAGCTAAAGGAAACATTCCATTATTAGCATCAATTCCAACAGTTGCTAATAAAACCCCTCCCATAGGACCTTTCTAATGGCAACCATCTAGGCCAATAAAAGGCCTAAACCCCCTCTAAAAACCTTAATCTTTGTGACTGAAAACTAATTAAAAATCCATGAAATTCAAGAGCTGCAAATATCAAATCTGCATATGATCTAACATATATTGTGGTAGTAGGGTTTGTTAATGTGATAATGTTAGCATTTTTATTCAACGAGTTTAGAGCTTTTTGGTGGTGCTTACCACCAAGCTCTAGACCTCTAATCCTAGCCCTATACAACTTTTGCTTTGCTGGTTGAATCCCATATCTTTTTTTTATGTCCTTCTCTAACCAGTCCACAGTTAGGTTAGGATTTTCTCTAAAATGCTCCTGATATTTGTTAGCTATCCAAATGTTTGTGCACTCAAGTGTATCAAGTAGCTTCCCACAATCATGATCAGGGTATAATGTCCTGATTTATCATGTGATTAGGTCTTGGGTTAAGGAGGTATGAATCCTCCACGGGCAACCTTCAGCAGCACACTTATAGGTTACTCTCTCTTTCTAATTGTTCACTCTTTTAAGCATAATACCTTTCTGAATTGCATATTCACTAAGGACATCCCTAAACTGGTTCAAGTTCTCAAAGGTTTGCCCAACCCTAAACTGAGCCCCTCCTTCTACACTTGGTTTAAAAAGGTTGGAACTATGGACCCTAGCCATCCTAGCATTGCCCACTTCTTCATCTGAATCACTAATAATCTTTTTGAAGTTTTCACCATCACTCTGGTAATGTGAGGAGTCATCTACTGACTCCTTTCCACTACTACCCCCTGCCTCATTATTATCACCATGGAACTTTAAATCTACATCACTCTCAGACCTGTAATCTTCATTAGAAGATGCTTCAAAGGCATACTCACTGTGGTAGGCAGACTTTCCTACAAAAACTTCCTCTTGAAGGTCATTTTCAGCTCCTCCTCCCCCACTATCTTCATTGTCAACTATCCTATCAGACAATTCCTGTTCATTTTCAATAGGCCTTTTACATAACTCATCTTCATTTCCCTCATATGTATTTTCACCTACAGTTTTACCCATATCCTATACATTAGTTCCAATCCCCTCTATCCCACAAGGATTTTCATTGCTTATTGGATCAATGTCAAGAGCTATAACCTCTACAGACATAGTTATAGCATATGTAGCTTTTGCTTCATACATTTTCAAAATGTCTAACAATTTATAGGCATTATAAATTTCCATTTCACTGGTCCAAGGTAGAGACACACTAAGTCTAACATCCCTATAATCATGAACACCCAATTCGAAGAGCTCATTTGCAGCATCAAATAATCCTATCCTATATATTTTATCAGGGTCAATAGAGCCAACTGGGATGACACGACCCTTTGACTCAAAACTACAAAAAAAAAATTTCAACCATGACACTGCCTTATGCACCGACAAATATTAACATAAGCAAATAAAATAAAAATAAAATAGAGAAAATAAAACAAAAATATATCCATCAGTACACAATAATAAATCACGATATAAATTTAATTAAAGCAACACAAATCTCATGCATGCATGCTATTATAACAATTCAATTACACATTCCATTACATCAATTATATTTATTTTCATTCAATTTTTTTTTTTAAAAAAAAAAACCCAAATTTACATTAGCACACAATCTTCAAGCACGATGTAAAACTAGTTCAATAAAGCAAATCTCATGCATGAATCTCAATATAATAGTTCTAATATGCTTTCGACTTCATCAATTATCGTTATTTGCCATCAATTTTAAAAAACCCAAAATTTCGTTGCCTAGGGTTTGGACTATATACATGCGCAACTTACAAAACTTCATCAAATCGGCATACATCAACAATGCTCACAACAACAATCAAAATATATATGAATTTGATATTAAAACAAAAAAATAAAAAAGCATGCATGCTAATGGTAATACACAGGACCAAATAAGAGGCCCCGCCATGCATTTCATGTACACACCAAGGAAAGAACCATTAGTTACCCGTGTGTGTCAATAGCGGCTGCATCAACAAAATTTCTCCACTCAAATGCTTGCTTCAGCTCACATACTAGGGTTTTGGCATGGAAGGCGGGAAGATTAGCAATGGCCATGGGAGAGACAAACGAAAAAGGCAAGGTCAAAAGCTGAGGACCACAATAACAGGGTTTTAAAACTTTTTTAATTTTGATTGAGTTTATATAGTGCTGACTGTGTAGAAAGGATTGACTGCCTTGCCCCTCTTATTTTAAATTATTTACAAGGAGCTAACTAAGGAATTAATATAAGGGGTTTTTGTGATGAGTTTTTAAAAATATAAGGGCAAATTTATGCAAAAATCCAAAAGGCCTGTGAGACATTATCCCAAAAGGTAGGGATAGTTTAGTTTGTGGCATTATCCCAAAAACTTTTGTAAAGCATTTCAAATTAGTCAAAACTTTTAAAGTACTTTATCTTAAAAAAATCTTTTATTATTATTAAGATATAATACATTTTATTAATTATTATTGTTATTGTTGTTCCTGCTGTTGTTGTTATTATTATTTTGAGAAAACTTTACAAAATCATCTTTAATTAGTTTTTTTTTAGTATTAGTAAGATTATTTGAATTCAAGAAATTATTTTCAGCACTATTATTCAGTATGCACATTTTGTTAAAGTTTTAAAACAAACAAAGTTAATTAACCAATTAAATTCAATAGATCAATCTTTAATATGATTGCAAATACAATTAAATTTAATAATTTTTTTTCAAAAATTTGATTAGAAAATAATTAATTTGGAATCGTTACACAAAAATTCAAGAAATTGAAACAAAAAATATTCTTTTTAGAGTAGTTAAATCAATTTCTTTCAAATTAGAAGCAAAAGATATATATAAAATTTTGAGAAGATTGAGACTTAGATATGTGCTATTTTTATAGAGTGAGAGATAGGTTGTTAAAGAGTTGAAGTTGTAAGTTCTGAAGCTACAGACTTAGTTACGTAGGACAAAACTACTAGCATTATATTCAAAGAAACAAAAACGTAAACAAAATTGCACAGAGGAGTTTTATGTGGTTCAGCATAACCAAGCCTACATCCACGAGCAGCTAAGCTGTAATTTACTATGATGTTCATGTTTACAAGGACTAGGACTTTATAGAAAATGAACATTCTAATCACCTAGAACTCCATCCATAGCAAACCAACTCTTTCCTTGCTACACAACCCATAATTTCAGTCCCTCTCAAATTGTATTACAAATCCCAAAAGAGATAACCACACTCTTCTGGTCAATCACAATCACGGTAAGTAAAGAAGACTTATCACTACTCAAGCTTAATAACAAAGCTTGCACATAAAATATGTTATTATCCTATATATCTTGCAAACATAGGAAAGCTAAATCACATTAGGATATGAAATAAATAATCACAAAATAATCCTTTCCTGAAGTCAGATGAAGTCAATACTCTAGATTTGTTTTCTCTCAAGATGCCAACACATTCAATGCCATTAGATTGACTAGGACACATGACAGTCCAGGTGGCATTGTCCTAACAATCTTCGCCTTTGGCATTTTGTGATAAAAACACAAGTTAATATAACCTACACAAATATAGTTAGCAATAACATGACTGTGACAGGTAAACAAATTTGAACTACATTAAGAAAGTTACAAAAATTTCCTACAAGAATGAACTTGATTAGTTGGCATTATCAAATTGCATGAAGACCAAACAAAAACAAAACACACCATCAAATATCAAATAGTAGCAAACCTATGAAGACTCCCTATAAGTATGTTCTTCTCCCTCTAAACTTAAAAACATCAAAATGTAAAAATTAAAAGTTTTAACAATAAAGTTTCATCAGCAATTAGCATTCTCACTCAAATGTTGCCTTGCTCTATTCCCAAAACAAGTCCCCTCTACTCCTCATTTTTTCTTTATAAAGTGCCAAATATCACTACTTTTGATGTCTGGCAAACCACCTGGTAAGAAACCTTTCTTGAGAAATCCACCCCTTGTCCTTGGTTTCTGTCTTGTGGAAGGTGAAGCTAGAGAGGGAACTTGAGTAGATTGCTGAGAGGATATGGCTATCACTAGAACAAGAGTCTCAACTATTTCCTTCGCTTATTGAGCTACAACTTTTAGAGAAAGAAACGACATTTGTAGAAGAGAAGCAGTTGTAGTAGTTGATGGAGAAGCATCCTTTTCAACTGAAGTGGAGGATGAATTATAAGATGTTGCAATTGATTGAGCTAGAGATGAAACTTGTCAGTTGTAGGTTAAGAGACTAGAGTAATGATATTTGTTGTAGAAGGTTCAGTTTGAACAATGGGAGGTATAATGTCAACTGGAATGATGTCAGAATTTTCCACAATAGTAACGAGAACTAGAGTAGGTTGTGGTGATTCAACTGGTGTATGAGCTGTGGTTGTGATAGTTGCAATTGTATAAACTAAAGCTAGAGTGTCTACAACTAGAATTTTAGCATTAGTAGCATGAATTGCTAGTGATTCTTGTTGTATGGGTGAAATAGACAATGTAGGAGGTTCTGATTGAGTAGGTGTAATAGGGGATGGCTTATGTGAACTCCAAAAATGAAAGGTTCTGCAGTAGCTGGAGCTTGTCCTTCTAAAGAGAAACCTGCAAAATGCTTCAATAAAAATTCATGATTAGCTTGCACATTTGTATCATTCTCTTTTTGTTGCTCCATGAGTTTTTTCTAATTATCCAAAATCTGTTGTTGTTGCTATAAAACTAAAGCAGGACTGTCAGTCAAATTTTGTAGAGTATCTTGCATAGATTCTAATGATTAGGTACTGGTCATCCTAGCCCATTTTGGAGGAGGCTCAACTTCCTCTCCCTTTTCTTCTTCATTAGCTTCAACACCAATTTCTTCTTTAGGATCCTCTTTATCATCCTCTTTTTGATGTCTCCTTACTCTTTTCATAAAATAACTTGTGATAGGTGATTCAAGAGGTTCAATAACATCATTACCTTCAAGTTCAATGCCATTTTTCATCAAAATTCCCATTATAAGACAAGTATAATCTTTGAGAATGGTTTTTAGCAACAGTAACTATGCAATCATAAATCCATATTCTTAATTTAATGCTTTTATTCTTGCCTAAACAATATAGAAATTTAGCTCTACCAAGACTAATGGCAAATGAATGAGAAGTTGAGGTCCAATTATACCTAGCACTCTTGCTCAAAATTCTATACCTAGGCAACAATTGAGATTGAGTGATCTATTCTTCACCCTTGATGTTATATCCATCAAGTTCTTTCCAGACAACATTTTTTGTGATTTTCAAGGAACGGATGTCATGATCAATGCCCCTGGTATTTCTAGAAAATCATTGATAACATTTGGTGAAAAATGAACATCTTTTCCTTTACAATAAACTAGATGATACCTAACACTTGATGCATCATTTATATCATCCACCACATTAGCATAAAATTCTCGAATTAGAAAGGTAGGAGGTAGGAGGGCGTTATAGTTGGCTTGCCGATTTACTCCACTGCCTGTCCTAAAGTAGAGCATCAACTGAATATGTGGCATATGTTTCTACCTTGACAAATTTTTCCTCCTAGAGCTCCCTAGCTATAATGTAATCCATGTCTTTCCTTGACTTCTTCATAAGCAAACTCGCCTTCAACGGGATTGAATCCCTCAAGAGCATCGAACTGATTCACATGCATATCAAAGTCTTCGCTCTTGGCTTGATTATCATTATTAGAGGACTATGTTTCTTCTTCGTTTTGAGTCTCTGATGTGTCTTGATCAACAGTTGAGCCTTGTTCTTGCTGCTATGTAGGATCAACTTCTTCTTTAGTTTCATGTTAAGTCGGCGATGACTGCTCCGATGGTCTTTTTTATGATAGAGATTGTGACAGAGAATCATGCAATACTGATTGCATTTTCTTTGATTGAGATCGAAGCTTTGGTGCCATGAATGATAGCTACAACTGTAGTATAAAGAACCCTAGCAAAGAAGTTCATGAGTTTTACTTGATAAAGGCAAAATAAGATAATAAAGAAAATAAAAGATAATGTTCTTTTAAATCAAGAATCCTAGCAAAATTAAGATAACACAATTACAAAAATTCCTCTTAAATCAGAATTTTAATTTTTCAATTTATCCTCAAGAAACCAAATCACAAAGATTTAGGCATTTATGTGAAATAAATGTAAAGGAAGTCGTATATTAAGTCCCACCACTCACATAGTTTCAATTTCAGACCTTCTTTATTGAAGTGTCAACCTTGTCCACATATAACTCATTCAATTACACAGCTGAATCAATCTTCAAATTGAACCAAATAATCACAAACAACATGACTAAACTTGTTATCTCAGTCTTTAGTAGAATATTCTGACATCATGTAATTTATTTTAACAAAGCCAGATGCATAATTGTATTGATTACATTGTAATGTGATATTTTTCACATAGATCAAAACTCAATTAAGTGATCAATCTCAGTATATCTCTAAAATGCACAGAAATAAATCTCAATTGAATTTTAAAACGCAAATGCAATGACTTCACACATTTATGGTGGTAGCCTTCTTTATGTTGAATGGGCAATCTAAACATATTTCTTAGATACACATGAATTGTTTTCAACTGATAGCTTTCACTTAACACATACAACTCGCCCTTTCAGCAAAAAAAAATCATCAATTAAAAATAACAAGAAAAGCATTGAATTAAACAGCTCAAAAAAATGCAAAGTTAAAACAAATTTCATGATGTTTTAGATATCTTATATGTGACTGAGGCAGCGCATATTCATGTAATTGACACACAACTATAATCTTGCTCAACTTTTCAAATCTTGATGAGTTTAGTGCTTTGGTAAACGAATTAGCTAGTTAATTTTCAGTTGGAACATGTTCAATATGGACTGTTCTAGATTCAACAAACTCTCTAATGAACTGATACCTAATGTCTATGTGTTTCGCTCTTAAGTGTTGAACAAGGTTTTTGGATATGCCACTTGTATTATTACAAAAGATTATCATGATTTCTTGAGTGATACCATAGTTTTCCAACATTTATTTCATCCACAACAATTGAGTACAACAGGTACCAGCAACTATGTACTCAACCTCAGCAGTAGAAAGTGAAATCGAATTTTGTTTCTTGATGTACCAAGCCACCAGGTTGTTTCCAAGATAAAAGCATCCTCCTGTGGTACTCTTTCTATCATCTACATTGCCAGCCCAATCATTATCACTGTAACTTGCAAGAGATGAATTTATATATTTAGAAAACCAAATTTCATATTCTGTAGTCCCTTGAACATACCTAATTATCCTTTTGACTATTGTCAGATGTTGTTCCTTTAAACATGACCGAAACCATGCACATAAACCTACACTAAAATTGATGTCAAGTCTAGTTGTTGTGAGATATAGAAGGCTTCCAATCATGCTTCTATCATCATTCCCAGCATTATTCCTTAACAGTTTGAGATTGGTAACAATAGGTGTCATTATTGCTTTGCTCTTGTTCATCTCAAATTTCTTCACTAAGTTCTTTGCATATTTAGTTTAAGAGATGAAAATGGCATTATCAAGTTGTTTGACTTGAAGTCTAAGAAAAAATGTTAGTTAGCCTACCATACTCATCCCAAATTCTTCCTGTATAAGCTCAACAAACTCATTAGTTTTATCATCAATTGTAGAACCAAACACTATATCATCATCAACAAAGATTTAAGCCACAACAAAATACTTAGATGTATGCTTTATGAACAAAGTTTAGTTATTGTTGCCTTTAGCATATCACTTGCCAAGAAGAAAGGTTGTAAGTCTTTCATATGAGGCTCCTAAAGCTTATTTCAGACCATACAGAGCCTTTTTAAGTTTATAAACATAAGTGGTGTGCTTAGGATCAACAAAGCCTTTTGGTTGCTCAACAAAAGCTTCCTCATTTAAAATGCCATTTAGAAAAGCTGTTTT
This sequence comes from Boswellia sacra, assembly GCA_013180625.2. Taxonomy (NCBI): domain Eukaryota; kingdom Viridiplantae; phylum Streptophyta; class Magnoliopsida; order Sapindales; family Burseraceae; genus Boswellia; species Boswellia sacra. The sequence goes on along the minus strand of SNVD02013583.1, from coordinate 41,084 downwards.
AACATTCATTTGAAAGAGTTTGAAATTCAACAAACAAACAATAGCAAGCAAAAACCTAATAGATTCTAACCTAGCCATAAGTGTACAGGTCTCATCAAAGTTTATCCCTTCAATTTGTGTATACCCTTGAGCAACTAGTCTAGCCTTATTCCTAATTACGTGTCCATTTTCATTACTCTTGTTCTTAGAAATCAATTTATTTCTAGTGACATTTGTGTATTTAGGTGTGGGAATTAAATTCCAAACTTGATTTCTTTCAAATTGATTCAACTTATCTTGCATGGCTTGAACCCAGGCTTCTTCCTTAAGAGCATTATTAATATTCTTAAGTTCACTAAGTGACACATAGCATGAGAAACCCACCTGATTCCTTACCTTCCTTCTGGTTTTAACTCCACTTTATGAACTTTCGATGACAGAGATGGTAGGATATGCCTTTTGAATCCAAGTTGGGAAATCCCTAATCTTATCATCGATTCTGATTTGATCTCTACCTAAATCAATGCTATCAAAAAATTCAGTCTTATATGTCTTAACTTTTATAGTTTCCTCCTGTGTGACTGTTCTATGTTTTCTGCAGAATATGTCCCAGCTCTACTAGCAAGTTCTCCAAGACTTCCTATGAGTTCTTCATGTGAAAAATCTACAAAATCATCACAGTCATCAAACATAACATTAGCAGATTCCATAACGTTTTCAGTTCTCATGTTATAAATTTTATATGCTTTGCTATTCAATGAATAATTAATAAAAACACCATCATCACTTTTGGCATCAAATTTGCCAAGTTGTTCTCTGTCATTTAGGATATAACACTTGTAGCTGGATACATGAAAATCTTTCAAATTAGGCTTTCTCTTTTTTAGCAACTCATAGGGTGTTTGACAGGTTCCTAGCTGTAAGAAAACTCTATTGATTGCCTCTGCCCAAAGCCTCTTTGTAAGCTTCTTGTTGTTCAAAATTACTTGGCAATTTCTTGCAATGTTCTGCTTTTCCTTTCCACTACTTTGTTATTTTAAAGTTTTTTTGGAGTAGAGAATTCATGAGTGATGCCATGAAGTCTGCAAAAGTTTGCATAATTCTCATTTTCAAATTATTTCCCATGGTCACTTCTGATTCTAATAATTCTCCTGATGTTTCTGCTCTGTTCATTTTTCAACCTCACACATAAGTTTCTAAACACATCAAATGTATCATATTTCTTTTTAGCAAGATTTACCGAAGTATACCTTCAATAGTCATCTACACAAACAAAAACATATCTTTTCCCTACAATGCTTTTGAACTCATATTGGTCCCATGACATTCATATGTGATAGTTGAAGAATCTTTGAAGTACTAAGAAAAGAACTAGAAGCATGTGAACTTTTAATTTGTTTACCCTTTTGACAAGGGCCACACACAATGTCAAGTTTTTGCTCAAATTTAAGTACTCCTCAAACTACACTAGTCTTAGTTAATTTAACTAAGTCTTTGGTGCAATAATTCAATCTCAAAAGTCTTAACATGCAATGCACTCAGTTTATTTAATAAGTAAAAGGTGTCATTAGACCTAACACCTTCAAGAATGCAATTCTTGTTGGAGTCAAGAACCATGCGCTTATTTTTATTGAACTCAACTATATATTTTATCATCATAAATCTGAGTCATACTGAGTAAATTAACTTTAAGACCTTCAACATAGAGAAAATCAAATTTAGGTAAACAATCAACATTTAATGTACTCTTACCCATTACTTTACTCTTGGTACCATCTCCAAATGTGATTGAACCTTATCTACATGATCTAAAATTTTTCAACAGATCTTTATTACCTGTCATATGTCTTGAACACCCACTATCAAAGCACTAAGAATCATTAGTGAATGCATTCAAAGTAGATAAGGCAACATTACAACATTACATTTGTGTGTGCTCTTTTCAACCCAGTTCTGTTGTGCTTTATGTGATTGCTTATGTCGTGTGTTAGGTGACTGCCTATATTGTTGTTTATTTTGGTACAACAGATTGTTTAGTTTATAACATCTAGGCCTAATATATCTCTTAACACCACAAAAGTAACATATTAGCACAAATTTTCTAGTCCCAGACATTTTGGATTTAACAAAATGTGATGATGCACTATGCAATGAATTCTTAGAACTTTTGGAGGAAGAGTGCTTACCTAAGCTTGTGGTTCCTTTACCTGATTTTTGTGAATTTTCTGATTTGCTTGAGATATCATACTTTGATGATTCTGACCTTTTTAAGGACTCTGATTTTAGTAACGTGTTTGATCCAAAAGCTTTCACAAAGATTGTTTTTTAAGAGGATGCTTGATTTTTATCATCAAAACCCAATCCATGCTTGATGTTGCTCTTTCTCCCCGAACTAGAATTTCATCTAGCTTTTTGATTCCTTTTAACGGAAAATAAATAAAGGCCTTATGCTCTTTTATGAACTCATCTTTCTCAACAAATTCTAATTTCAGTTTCCCAATAATTATGCCAAGTTCAACAATATTTTCTTCCAAAAATACTTTCTCACATGTGACAATTTCGATCTTTCTAATCAACTCCTACATTCTGTTCTCATTTTCTTTGTTCTTTTGGATTTCTATTATCTAGGTATGATGAAGATTGTCGTAGGCTTCCTGTAATCCTTTATAATAAGTCAGAACAAAAACAAATACAGTATAAGTATCATTAGTTACCTCAATTATGACTGATTCCGTTATCTCTGATATGACTCCCTTTCCTTTGTCTGATACAGATGCAACAAATGCAATGTAACCATTTTGTTGTTCATGCCCATCTTTGCTGCTTTTAGAGTCACTGTCACTACAAATAGCATTGAATCCTTTGCTTTCTTTTCTAAATTTCCACATTCAAACCTGATATGTCTGAATATAGAACATTCAAAGCACTACACTTGAGTTTTCTTTTTGATTCTCTGTTAAATTTCTTGAAGTCTGCCATATTTTTCTCTTCTTTCTGACCCTTAAACTGATTCCTCTTTTTGGAATTTCTCTTAAGAAATTTCTTAAAGTTTCTCACCATTAAAACAACTTCTTGATTATCTGAGATTTCTAAATTGTTGTCATCTTTAATAGCTTATGATGAGGAGGCTGATAGAGTAATAGATTTTTTTTTCTTGATCTGTGGCATGAATGTCAGTTCATAAGACTGGAGGGATCTTAGTAGCTCATCAATTTTCAACTTATCAAGGTTTTGAGTATTAGTAACAATAATAGTTTTGGCTTGATATTTCTCAGGTAATGAATTGAGTATTTTTAGAACAACATCAACATCACTATAAGTCTTCCCTAACAAGGTTGCAACATTTATTATCTCACAAAGTCTTGCATAGAATTCTGAAACTATTCATCCTCTTGCATTTTGATTTTTTCGAATTGAGAGGCAAGCATCAAGATTTTAGTTTGACTAATGTAGTCCCTTCATACTTGTTTTGAAGTCTTTCCTATGCATCTTTGGCTAAAGTGTAGGAAGAAATAATACTAAATGCTTTTGGATTGAATGAGTTGAAAAGGGAATGAATAGCTTTGGAATTCCATTGAGCTGCTTTATAATCTTGTTGATTCCAAGCCAATTCTTCTTTCACAACTCTAAAACCTTTTTTATTAACTTGAGTAGGTGGACTCCAACCACAAACAACAATTTGCCATACCCTCTCATCAATTGCTTTAAGAAAGAAATTCATCTTAGCCTTCCTGTACCCATTATTGCTTTCATCGAGAAGAGGTGGATGACTGATTGACCCTCCATGCTTATGAAAATCCATAGCTAGAGAACAATGATAGGATTTGCGCAAGTATGTTAGTGATCTGCTTTGATACCAATTGTAAGTTCTAAAGCTATAGACTTAGTTACGTAGGACAAAATTACTGCAGTTATAATAAACGAAACAAAATTGCAAACAAAATTGCATAGAGGAGTTTTACGAGGTTCAGTTTAACCAAGCCTACATCCATAGGCAGCCAAGCTACAATTTACTATAATGTTCACATCTACAAGGACTAAGACTTTATTGAAGATGAACTCCCCAATTCACTCACGCTCACCTATCCTATATCAACAACATTCTAATCACCTAGAACTCCATCCATGGCAAACCAACTCTTTCCTTATTACACAGCTCATAATTTGAGTCCCTCCCAAATTGAATTACAAATCCCAAAAGAGATAACCACACTCTTCGAGTCAATCACGATAATGATAAGTAAAGAAGACTTATCACTACTCAAGCTTAATAACAAAGCTTGCACATAAAAACCATTACCCATATTGATTGAAGACTTTTATATATATGTCGAGCAACCTTTCCTTATTAGACAAGGACTTTTCAAGATATTCTTAGATTTGTCATTATCTTGTATATCTCACAAATACAGGAAAGCTAAATCACATTAGGATATGAAATAAATAATCACAAAATAAATCATTTCCTAAAGTGAGAGAAGGTCAATACTGTCTTAATATAAATCTAAATCCTAAATATATTATCCAGTTAAGTAACTATTGACTGAATCTATTAAAACAAGTAAGTAAAAAGAAAAATGTCGTGAGATTTGTTTTCTCTCAAAATATCAACACGTCAATGCCACATAGTTTGACTAGGATATATGACGGTCCATGTGACATTGTCCTAACAAAAACTATCGTATGAGTAATAGAATTTCTTGTTTGGATTGGATTAGAGTTTAAATGCTAACAGTTAAGTACAATCTACTTTTGAATTGTTTTTATCTAATTTCCATTAATTTAAAATTATATTTAATACAATCCAACATAAAATTCCCGACTAAATGTTAGTTCGCTTTAAGACAATAAATTGAACAGTCTATTAATTATACTTAGAATATATAGTTTTAAAGTACATGGATCCCACCTCATCTAATATTTCCTAATCCTTTAATAATCTTATGACAATTGACAACTATAATATTGTAGGGTCAAGATTGTTTAATTAAATTTTTTTCTTATTAAAAACTAAAACACTGCCATTTTTTTAAAATCTTCTTATCTCATCCATCTTCTCCCTAAACAACCATATAAAATTATTAGAAATTTAGCATTGAGACCGCTCAAACGAAGAATTACTAGCAGGCAAAGCTAGAGATTTTTTTTGTTGTTGAAGTAGCAATAATGTTGATTCACGACAAGCTTTCATTAAAAAAAACCTCGATTGTCCACCAAGAATTTAATTAAAATAAAATCAATTTATCATTACTGAACAGAGATTGATTTTTTTTTTTTTTAACTGAAAGAATTGGTATGGATGGGGAATGAAACAATCGAATTAATGGGCATTTATAAGAATTGAAACTGGTGAGAAGTAGAGAAGATGGAGAGTCAGCGGTATTTGAAAAATTGAAATAGGCGAAAGCAGGGGGAGACTGAAGAACCAACGGTATTTTAAAAATTTGAAAGTTTGAAACGAATGAAAACTTGAGAGGATGAAGAACCAACAGTCTTGTAAAGGTCAAGATCCGTTTCGGGGATAAAATGATTGTGTTATTTTAGGTTATATAAAATGAGGATAAAATATACAGGAAGAAAATATTTATTTTTATCTTAATCCTTAAATATTACAAGTGTCATGTGCTACAAGATCCTCAAAACCTTAGATGAAATTAGGTGAGTAGAGGATCCATATCTAATTTTAAAAACCAAATACAACATAAACGTGCAAAATGTTTTGATAAAAACAAAGAAACACGCAAGCATTATAAACAACCACTCTAATAATATATATGCTTTTGAAGGTAACTATGATTTCCTAAAGGTAAGACCAGATGCTGCCAATTTCTCATTCATTACTTCCTCGAAACGTTGACACATTGAAAGGCTTAAATAATTTGTATGATCTCCTACCTTCCCTTTCCTAAAGAAGGCCTTCCTTGAAGCATTGCCGGCAAAGATTTTGTCATTTCTCTTGTTTACCTCCAAATTTTTGAGGTTATCAAAACTACACAAGTTTGATATTTCTTCAATCACTCCTCGGCTTTCTTCTTCCTTTGAGAATGGACATCCAATAAAATCCGCCAATTTCTTAGCATTAAAGTAGATGTCCTCTTTCAGATCTTCGTATTTCAGGAATAGTATCTTATGTGGCTGCTTTATACTGGCCTTCCAATACCCCAATATATGTTCCCAAATGGGGCCAAACACTTGGACTCCATTACACATCTTGTCGAAAGCTTCTTCGAGTGAAATCTGCTTCTTGTCTTGGTCTTGCAGCTCAAGCAAGAAATGCCAGTGGGAGATGAATTGGTCCAAAGGGTTCCTGCAAATATAAACAATATGGCAATTAGAATTCAAAATAGATTGTGGTAGTGAAGCATACGGAGCATGCGTCGGGAGAATCCTCGGCGTAATATTGTCCTTTAGATCTTCAAGTGTAGGAGGGCCCATTTTAGTTTGAAACCCAAGCTCCAGGTGAGGTAACAGGTCATGAGGGGATGTCGTAAGCAAGGGGTGGCTGTCTTTGATTGCATAACGTGACCGATTGACAATGGTAAAAGTGAGAGCCTTTAGCCAGGTTGTGCCAGATTTAGGGAAGGATGCTAGTATTATGTCTGAATCTCGTGCTTGGAAGTGCCTTTGGAAGGAGATGAAGCCATGGATGACCCTAGATGAATGCCAAAACTCTTCGTATTGATAGAGGTAAGTACCATCCCAGTTCCTCTCTCTGGGAAGCTTTGAGACCAATTCTTCAATCTCATTCTTTTCTTCTGCAGCTGAACCAACTTCATACCCGGTTGTGCTCTCCATAGAAATTTTCGATGTTCAATTGCGTATACTTCAGGATAATTATAGTAGTCACCCACATGCCAATGCCACTCTCAATATTAATTAATAAGAGTATAACTCTTGTTTGATATGGTCGATTGATCGCAGTCACTTTAGCTTTTTCAATAACAAAATATCACATGCCAGATGTAAAGGTTCTGGTTTAATATCGTAATAAAATATAGGTTAGCTTAAAAAAAATTGCCAATTTTAAAATGAGTAGTAGGTGAAAGCTGGCGTGACACGCTATCAGCAATAAAAGTGTAATTATTGGTGTTATATATTATTATATTATTCCAAACGTGAAAGGGATATAATATTTTAAAATTTAAATAAATTTAAATAAATTAAAGCTAATTACCCCATGTCCATGAGATGGACCGCTTTATGATTTACCAAAATTGTGAGGGTCATAGTTATTATCAATTTTTAAATTTGCATAAAAATTATAAATAAATTTATAAAAATTGTATTTATAACTTTTAAACACTAACTTTTACATAATTTTAAAAATTGATGTATTGGTACATTAGATGTACTATAATCACACACAAATTATAAACGTCATGTATCATGTAACTCTACCATTGTGTACAACAATGAAGCTTAATATGTATTTTGATTAATGAGTACAATCTCGAAACATAAAATTAAAAATTAAAAAAGTAAAACTGAAAATAACAAGTAAAGATTTTAATATTAATTTATTGTATCATTCAATACTTTTATTATTTTTGTTCATCTGCTTTTATACTATCACCATTATTGCCGTTAAACTGTTCATTTTTTTCCAAATAGATGACATCCATTGATTTTTTATTGAATTAAATAATAAATAATATTTACAAATTATACTTATGTATATTCAATGGGAAGTAATATTTTAAATAAATTAAGGAGGCAATAACTTAATCAATTTTAAAATAAAATATTTTATTTTATTTTATCAAATGGATCCTACAATTGAAAAAAAAATAATTTATTTTATATTTTGTGAGTGATATATTAAACGTGAGGAAACTTAATCAAAATATAAGAAAAAAATTATTAGTGGAGCACTGGGTGTGTGGCTCTATTCTTGTTGTTTTTATTGCATATTTTGTTTTTCTACAAGCGAAGATTACATTTGTTACAGCTTCTTTATTGGTAAAAAAACTTTTATCTTTTAATGCCAAAAGTTCTTTTAAATTTTTTAATGTTGTTTGGCTGCCACTTAAGAAGAACATATAAGTGATTAAAAAAACTGTTTTATGTCTTCTAAGAGAAGCTCAAAATTGAAACTTTTAGGAAAAACTCTTTTTTTAGTTCTTTTCAAGCATTGAAATGTCAAATATATTCTGATCATATTTTAAAAAATTCACGTTATCATTCATTTCTTTAAAAATAAAATTATTTTGAAAATTTAAAATTAATAAAGATAAATATATTTATCTAATTAAATAATCAACAACTTTATATATAGGCTCCATTATTACGAACTCTACTGTAATGAAATCTATTTTAATAATCATATTTTTAAAGTTCAGAAACTAATTGTGTAAGTTGATTTTTTTTTTCTATAAACGATAGGTATTAGCTAACTCGAGAGTTATGGAAGGACATAAAATTGATGCCAACTGGCAATATTTTATAGGGATTAATACATAGACACTTCCAAGGTTAATTGGCGGGATGAAGTAACCACTTTTCTCTCCAAATCATAGAGTGACATATTAACTCTAATTCTCCCACAGCCGTGTGAAAGCATTAGAAACCATGAGGGCATTGTTGACATTTCCTATGCGATTTATTTTTTTTTTAAAATTATCCCTCATAGTTTCACGCATAATCAATTATACTCTTTATATATATATATATATATATACACGACTTTTAGACGATATTAAAGTCAGTTTATTAATCAAACTTGGAATAATATAAAAACCAAATACAACATAACATCTCCAGAAACAGCATGAAATAAAGAAAAGTAAATGTTTTGATCAAACAAGACACAAGCTTGATCATATGATAAACAACAACTAATAATATTCTTTTGAAGCTTCCTCTATGATTTCTTAAAGGTGAGACCATATGCTCGCAACTTCTCATCCAGTAGTTCCTCCAAACGTTGTGACATTGAAGGGCTTAAATAATTTGTATGATCTCCTACCTTCCCTTTCCTAAAGAAGGCCTTCCTTGCAACGCTGCCGCCAAAGACTCTGTCATTTCTCTTGTTCACCTCCAAATTTTTGAGGTTATCAAAACTACAGAAGTTTGATATCTCTTCAATCACTCCTCGGCTTTCTTCTTCTTTTGAGAATGGACATCCAATAAAATCCGCCAATTTCTTTGCATAAAAGTGAATGTCCTCTTTCAGAACTTCGTATTTCAAGAACAGTATCTTATGTGGTTGCTCTATGCTGGCCTTCCAATACCCCAACATATGTTCCCAAATGGGGCCATACGCTTGGACTCCATTACACATCTTGTCGAAAGCTTCTTCGAGGGAAATCTGCTCCCCGTCTTGGTCTTGCATCTCAGGCACGAAATGCCAATGGGAGATGAATTGGTCCAAAGGGTTCCTACAAATATAAACAATTCGAACGTTGGAATTCAAAATAGATTGTGGTAGTGAAGCATACGGAGCATGCGTCGGGAGGATCCTTGGCGTAATATTGTCTTTGAGATCTTCAAGTGTAGGGGGGCCCATTTTAGTTTGAAACCGAAGCTCCAGTTGAGGTAACAGGTCATGAGGGGATGTCGTGAGCAAGGGATGGCCGTCTTGGACTGCATAACGTGACCGATTGACAATGGTAAAAGTGAGAGCCTTTAGCCAAGTTGTGCCAGATTTAGGGAAGGATGCTAGTATTATGTCTGAATCTCGTGCTTGGAAGTGCCTTTGGAAGGAGATGAAGCCATGGATAACCCTAGCTGGACACCAAAACTCTTCGTATTGATAGAGGTAAGTGCTATCCCAGTTCTTCTCTCTGAGAAGCTTTAAGAGCAGTTCTTCAATCTCATTCTTTTGCTTTTCTTCTGCAGCTGAACCAACTTCACAGTTGGCTGCGTTCTCCATAGAAATTTTCGATGCTCAATTGCATATACTTCAGGGATAATTATATTAGTCACCTACATGCCATTCTCATGATTAACTAATATGAGTATTTTATTTGATATGGTTCATTGATTGGAATGACTTTAGTTTTTTTAATAAGAAAATATCACATGCTGTATAAACCATAATAAAATATAGATTAATTAGCTAAAAAAAATGTTGCCGATTTGAAAATGAGTGTTGTGGGTGACTACAGCAAAAAAGTCATGTTTGATAAACGACATTGTATAATATTATTTTTAATAATTGCATTGCATTATATTATATTATATTATATTAATTAATGCTATACCTAATATAGTGGATGTTTGGTAAAACATTACACTGTTCTATTTTTTATACTAAACTATACTATATTTATGTTTGGAGTATTTTTAAATTGTATTATATTATCTTTCATTTCAAAAATTAACAACATATTATTAAATAAATTAAATATTATTTTTATACCAAATTAAATAAATTAAATACTAAATAAAATAATTATAACCTACAATTATAAAAATATATAATCTTCCTTATATTTAATTTATATAAATTTAACAAAAATAAAATAAAAATCATACAAAAAGATTTAATTTATTTAATAATATGTTGTTAATTTTTGAAATGAAAGATGATATAATACAATTTAAAAATACTCCAACTTTTGAATAATCATGGGAGCAGAATTAAAGATTGCAAAACAGAGTAATATACTACATATGAAAGAATACATGCAGGCCTCAAATATCGATGCTATTCCCCTGTTTCAAGCATTGCATGCGAGGGAGTGAGCAGCAGTGGGTGCATGTAAATCACATGCGCAAGCCTCACTCTGAACTGAAGACCTTAGATTCCAACTGATATGCTTTGGTGAAGAAGGCTGGCCAACAAAGGTATGTTGGCATGATGCTACTAACTGTGGATGCACCGATAAGCATGTTCATTACAACAATCTGTAGTTGAATGGCCTCTAATGGAGATGCTCCTCCCATTATCATGCCACTCGTTGCCCCAGGAAGTGAAATGAGACCCACAGTTTTAGCATTATCCAACACTGGAGAAAGTGCAACAACCAGAGCCCTTCTCACCTGCTGAAGTGTTGCTTGACGCGGGGTTGCACCAAGTGCCAATGCTGTCTCCACCTGCATGTAAAAGAAACCGCCAAATAGAATGAAGTTATTGACACTTGAAATTCAGAAGGAAACCACTAAACTATGAAGTTTACCAAGTCCTTGTTTATATATCATCTCCAGGCCAAAACCCCCACTGCAATAACTTATCAATTGACACAACTCATTTTAAACAAATAAGAAGACTCTATGCAGATTCACAATTCAATCAATCAAAATACCAATTAAACATAAATTTTGTGGAAACTCCAATTCAAATCTCAGCCGTATAACAAACTAAAAAAGTTGATTCATCTCCAAAAATAAAATAGTATATCTAAAAGAACTGAAATATAGATTTTTTAAGCAATTATTGATTCAAACGTCAATTGTCAGATAAATACAGAAGCATAAAGACTGTTGTTTAGTTATGCACCAAACTTTTCATCTCTTTCCACTTAAACCTTACTGCAGAGTTCCTTTTGCCCTTTCTGACTTCCCAAGTTATTTGAAAAAATTATCATTTGTTCCTAGATGATTTCAACAGATAAACTGTGCATAGCTCATCTTGATTTAATTGAACCCTTTAAATTACGCATTGGCAAGGTCCATTATAAGTTGTAGAAATACAGAAAAATAACACATAGTTCCTCAGACAAGGACGAAGAACTGATACATAAAGCATTTTTATCAAATTGAAGATCATGTATCTCTTAAAGGATCTATATCCCTTTCCTGAACTGATTCTGATTCATAGACTTCTACTCACTGATTCTGATTCATAGACTTCTACTCATTGTAGCATCTCTAGTTTTTGTGGGAACTTCTTACACTCTGTTGCAGAGTGGCCAAGGGACAAAAATGGAGAAGTGTAGATGTCATCTGCAATGAGTGGTGGTCCTAGAATCAAGAATCATAATTAATCTCAGCAACTTTTAGAATGACTAGCAACCTAGAAAAGGTATCAATGACTATTAATCTGCTTGTGGACTGACATCTATAACAGTTGCATATTTTCGATGAACTTCAAGAGAAACAAAAACACTAAAGACTTTGATGGGCGGTTTAAAGCAAATTATGGAATCCTAGAGGAACCTCACCAACCAGAATGTCTATACAGGTAACCATTTTATTTATTAAGTCAGGAATAACTAATTGTATTAACCACTAGAAATAATAGCCAGACCAAATAATTCAATACAATCTCAACTAGTTGTGAAATGCACCATATCGGTCAAGCAATGCCAAAATACAACGGATTCAACATCATAAAGTCACTACAAACCAGATGAGGTAGAAGTGCATTTTTAGATTCAAAACATCTTCCTGACTACAATTAACACTTGAATAAGTATAATCTGATAAAAAATACCAGAAGTTCCTGACACTGAAACTGTCCCTCTAAAAAAAATCACGAAACGTAGACATAAATGTAAAATACTAACTAATGAGGCCAGCCATAAGTAACCACAGATTAACCATCACAGAAATTCCGCTATGACAAACCAGCACCATCGCAATTAAACCAATACTCTTATTGTGACTACACATAAAAGTCAAAGCAAAAAACTAGATCATGATAAATTTGATCAACCCAGGTCATGCAACATCTTATGGATCGGCCAGTTAAAACAAACCTCAACAAACTAACTAACAGTCGGCAGAGCACAAAAGACACCGTTAGGAGAGCCAAAGTTGCCTCCTAGCTTTTAACGAATGTCATTGCAAATGAACTAACAAGCAATTAACTAACACCGTAACGTCATAAGAATAATAATTTGACTTTAAAACAGAGACATCCATCAATAGGGAGACACAGAAGACCAATTAAACATATACCCAGATTACAGAGACAATAATCAACATATACCCAGATTAGAAAATAATCAAATTCGAAATCCAAGAGCAGGAGATAATAATTTGAGACATTTACAGAGAGAGGGAGGTGAAGGTACCTGAAGATGAAGACGGCGACAGCGATGGTGACGAAGATGGCGACAGCGACGCGACTGTGATGGAGATGAGAGACTGTTGTGGAGGCGGAGATGAGAGACTGTCGTGGTGGAGACGAGAGAGAGTTGTTGGTGGAGATGAGAGAAACGCAGGAGAAGATCGGGATTTTGTGGTTGAGATCGAGAATTTTTTTGGAACAACTACAGTACAACCGAAGTACTGAAACGGACGTTACTGTAGCGATACTGTATCACTACAGTAAATCTGGTTTTCGGTACTATACAGTGTCATTTACTTAATTTTTATTTTTATTGAAAAGTTTATCTGGATCAGTACACTGGATGTATTGTAGACAGACCCAATTTTTTTTCTTTTAGGCTAAACGCAGGAGGAAATTAAAAAAAAAATGATACTAATTTTACGTAATGCAGGGTAACGTGGCAGTTTTCTCCGCATAAGACAATATCATACATGTTATATTAAATTATGTAATGTATTATTTAATACAATATAAAATTTATTCTAAACATAAATACTATATAAATTAATATAATATAAAATTTTTATATAGTATAATATGGACTATCAAACATACCCAAAAAAAATAATTATTAGTATTATCATATATTATTTTATTCAAAATGTCAAGTGGATATAATATTTTAAAATATCAAAGTTGGAAATAAATTAAAGTTAATTACTACATGATATGAACCGCTTTAAGGTTCATTGAAATAGTAAACGTCATGTAGCGGCCGTAACATTGCATACGATGACGAAGCTAAAACGTATTTAACCTATTCATTCTATTAAGCTTGAGTTATAGTATTATTTCATCGATCACTTATTTATTTAACTTGTGTAACATTTATGATTTAGTATCCTCTATTCACTTAAATTATGAAATTTCATGTTCAAGCATATAAACTTTATTCATAATTATATTAGTCACATATGCTTGACAGACATATTTTTAGAGTAGATTACAATCCTAATCTTATTTTATTTTATCTTTTGTAGTTTTGTTGGCATCTGGATTTTAATACGAATAAATATTTGAGAATTATAAATATAAATATATATATCTTATTTCTCCTCATTAATATTTTTTCTACAAACACCAATCACATCTTTATAAAAAGATGAAACAAAGATGACACGAGGAGAGAATCCTTGTTTAGAGTATCTTAAGAAGATATTTTGCTTCAATAGTCCGATTGATCTCTAAATAGTGTTATGAAGCCAAGATAAACAATAAAAAAATAAGAACAATAATAATGACACAAGATTTTGATATGGAGAACTCCAAACTTGAAAAGAAAAAAAAACTATGGCCTATTTGAGACAGAGATTTTCGCTATATGAAAAATATTATAATTGTATAAACTTTCTGCTAAATCCTAGTGACCCCAATACACTTGATTAGCTTTTCGCCTAAGCTATCTCACTCACTCTCACACCTCCTAAAGGAATTTTAATCACCTCACCAAGAAATTTACCTAAAGCTAAACTGAGGATGCTTCACCACCTCCTAGAGGAACTTTAATCACCCCATTGAGGAATTCACCTAGAGGTAAATTTGAGATGCTTCAAGTAGTGCACATGTTACTAGAGAATAAGTTCCTTACTAGGGATGAATCTTCCTATTGCTAAACTTGAAATGCTTCAAGTGGTGCATATTTAACCAAAGAGTAATATAAGTTTCTTTATATAGGCTTTCAAGTTCTATTCTAAGTTTTAATTACTAAGCAATGTCAGATTAATACTAGGGTTGGCAATAGGACAGGGTAGATCCAGGGCGGCAAGTATCTAGCCCTGCTTCCATTACACATCTTGTCGAAAGCTTCTTCAAGTGATATTTGCTCCTTGTGTTAGTCTTGCAGCTCAAGCAAGAAATGCCAATGGGAGATCAATTGGTCCAAAGGTTCCTACAAATTAACAATATGGCAATTAGAATTCAAAATAGATTGTGTTAGTGAAGCACACGGAGCATGCGTTGGGAGAATCCTTGGCATAATATTGTCTTTGAGATCTTCAAGTGCAGGGGACCCCATTTTTGTTTCAAACCGAAGCTCAAGGTGAGTAACAGGTCATGAGGGGATGTCATAAGCAAGGGGTGGCTGTCTTTGAATTCATAACGTGACCGATTGACAATGGTAAAAATGAGAGCCTTTGTTGGAAGTAGTTGCTTGAGTTTAGGACTTTCAATTTATTGTTAGAATAAATCCCTATTATTTAGGATTGTTTTTTACACTTTCCAGTAGTTGTTACCACAGAGTAGAGCATAGAACGTGCTTTTGTGGGTTGTTTTCTCTCATTTTCAGTTAGGATTGTGAGGCTATATAAGCTTGAAGTTGTTATCAATAAAACTCAAGCCTTTTCAATCAATTTGTTTAAGTTTCCTCTGTACAAGTAAACTTTACAAATTGGTATCAGAGCCACATGCACAGGGGCCTGATAGAAAGAGTTCGAGTGTGAGGTTAGGAACTGCAGTATCCTAACGAGAGAAAGAAAGTGAAACACTTAGGGGGAGATTGAGAGATGGCAGTAGAAAGCAACATTGGTTTTGCTCAACCTAGCATTCCCAAATTCGATGGAGATTACGACCATTGGAGTATGCTGATGGAAAATTTTCTAAGGTCGAAGGAGTACTGGAATCTCATCGAAACTGGGTACTTTGAACCTGGAAGAGAAGAAACATTGACGACTGCACAGAAAAAGACTCTGGACGAACTCAAGCTGAAGGACTTAAAGGTGAAAAACTATCTCTTCCAGTCCATTGACAAATCAATCTTGAAGACCATTCTTCAAAAGGACACGTCTAGACAAATATGGGAGTCAATGAAGAGAAAGTTTCAAGGAAATGCAAGGGTTCAACATGCACAACTCCAACCACTTCGTCGAGATTTTGAAGTTTTGGAAATGAAGATTTGAGAATCAGTTTTTGATTACTTCTCAAGAGTCATGTTGGTTGCCAATAATATGAGAAACTATGGAGAAGACATGCCAGATGTTAAAGTTGTGGAGAAAATCCTACGCTCTTTAACAGAACAATTCAACTACATTATCTGCTCTATTGAGGAGTCAAAAGATAATGATTCTCTCACGGTTGATGAGCTACAAAGCTCTTTGATTGTGCATGAATAGAAGTTTTGAAGAAAGGATGGTGAAGACCAACATGCTTTGAAAGTAAGTTCAGAGGAGAAACTTGCCACACGAGGAAGAGGAAGAGGTACCTTTAGAGGACGAGGCAGAGGAAGAGGAAGACAAAGTTTCAATCGAGCCACAGTTGAATGCTTTAACTGTCACAAACTCGGTCATTATCAGTATGAGTGTCCATCCTGGGACAAAGCAGCAAATTATGCTGAGCTTGATGAGAAAGAAGAGCTCTTGTTAATGTCATATGTGGAGATGAACAATGCAAAAAGAGAAGAGGCTTGGTTTTTGGACTCAAGATGCTTGAACCACATGAGTGGAGATAAATCAGTATTCAGCGAGATGGATGACACTTTCAGACATGTGGTGAAGCTTGGAAACAACACCAAAATGAATGTACTTGGAAAGGGAAAAGTGAAGCTCAGGGTGAATGGAGTAACTCATGTGGTCACTGAAGTATATTATATACCTGAACTTAAGAATAATCTCTTGAGTATAGGTCAACTACAGGAGCAAGGTTTGGCCATCCTAATTCAGTCAGGAATGTGTTGGATATATCCTCCTCAAAAAGGTCTGATCATTCAGACTAATATGATTGCAAACAGAATGTTTGTTTTGTTTACCCAGACTCAAGTTCAAAAGGAATCATGTTTCAACACTATTGCACAAGACAGTTCATACCTATGGCATTGCAGATATGCTCATCTCAGCCACAAAGGGCTAAAGACACTGCAGGCAAAAGAAATGGTTATAGGCCTACCTAAGCTACCGAATTCCTTGGTTGTGTGTACGGATTGCATGAAGGGCAAGCAACATCGTGATCTAATTCCCAAGAAGAGTCAGTGGAAAGCAACTCATAAATTACAATTGGTTCACTTGCGGCCCCATTACTCCAGCCTCCAATAGTTAGAAGAGGTATATTCTATGTTTCATAGATGATTTTTCTAGAAAAGCATGGGCATATTTTTTATTAGAGAAGTCAGAAGCATTTTATTTCTTTAAGTGCTTCAAGATACTTGTGGAAAAGGAAACTAGCCTACCTATTAAGTGTCTGCATACAGATAAGGGAAGAGAGTTTAATTCTATGGAGTTTAACGAGTTTTGCAAGCATAATGGAATAAACAGGTAGTTGACTATGGCTTACACTCCGTAGCAAAATGGAGTAGCCAAGCGCAAGAATAGGACTGTGATGAATCATGTGAGGTCGATGTTGTCAAAAAAAAAGGATGCCTAAAACCTTTTGGCTTGAGGCGGTGAGATGGACAGTGTATGTGCTAAATAGGTCACCTACATTAGCTGTTAAAGAGATGACCCCAGAGAAGGCTTGGAGTGGAGAAAAACCATCAGTGGAACACTTTAGAGTGTTCGGATGTGTAGGGCATGTCCATATCCCAGATGCTAGGAGAACCAAGCTCGTAGATAAAAGTGTGAGATGTGTGCTTCTTGGTGTTAGTGATGAGTCAAAAGGATACAGATTGTATGATCCTACCGCTAAGAAAATTATTGTGAGTCGAGATATGATCTTCGAAGAAGAAAATCATTAGAATTGGGATGTAAACTATGAAAAGGAGCTATTGATGGACTTAGAATGGGAAGATAGTAAAGCAATATGCATGATGAGGAAGAGTTTGAAGAGAACATAGAAGAGGAAGAAGCTGGAATTGACGCAGGACATGTTTCTTCAAGTAGCACTAACGAAGAAGGCATAAATGCTAGGGAGGGCAAAATTAGGCTCCGTCCTTCATGGATGGGAGATTATGTTTCAGGTGAGGGTCTTTCAGAAGAAAAAGAGGTGAATATGGCATTTAGTGTATCTTCAAACCCAATAAGTTTTGAGGAAGCTGTAAACAGTCCGAAATGGAGATTGGCCATGGATGAAGAAATTAAATCCATTGAGACGAACCAAACTTGGAAGTTAGTCGACTTACCAGCTGGGGCAAAGATAATTGGAGTAAAATGGGTTTACAAGACTAAACTGAATGAGCTTGGAGAGGTTGGCAAACATAAAGCAAGGTTGGTGGTTAAAGGTTATGCATAGCAACATGGAGTGGATTACACAGAAGTGTACGCGCCTGTAGCCTGAATGGACACGGTGAGGATGATCATAGCACTTGCTGCTAATAAAGGATGGAAACTCTATCAACTAGATCTCAAGTCTGCATTTTTACACGGAGAGCTAAGTGAAGAAGCCTATGTGGAGCAACCAAAGGGTTACGAAAAAAGAGGAAGTAAGCATAAGGTGTACAAACTACATAAGGCACTTTACGGACTAAAACAAGCCCCAAGAGCTTGGTTTAGCCGAATTCAGTCTTATTTCATTAAGGAAGGTTTTCAAAAAAGTCATAGTGAATAGACCTTGTTTATCAAACGAAGCAAAGAAGGTAAGATTCTCATTGTGAGTATTTATGTTGATGATCTTTTGTTCACTGGTGATGATGAAGATATGATATATGAGTTTAAGTGTTCTATGAAGAAAGAGTTTGATATGACTGACCTAGGAAAAATGAGAATCTTCCTTGGGATAGAGGTTCTACAGAGGTCAGATGGCATTTTTATATGCCAAAGAAGATATGCAACTAAAGTGTTGAATCGATTTGGCATGAAGGAGAGCAATCCAGTTTGCAATCCCATTGTTCCAGGATACAAGATAGACAAAGATGAGAAGGGAGTCAAAGTGGATGATACTTATTTCAAGCAGATCGTAGGAAGCCTGATGTATCTCACAGCCACACAACCTGATCTCATGTTCATTGTAAGTCTGATTAGTCGTTTTATGGCAAATCCAATTGAGTTACACGTCCAAGCAGCAAAAAGAATATTGAGATATTTAAAAGGAACCATGAATTATGGATTCCTGTACAAGAAGGGAGGAGCTGAAAACTTGTTAGCCTTCACAGATAGTGATTATGCAGGTGATGTGGAAGATCAAAAGAGTACTTCTGGCTATGTGTTTATGATGAGTGAAGCTGCAGTAGCTTGGTCATCAAGAAAACAACCTATTGTTACTTTATCAACCACCGAGGCTGAGTTTGTGGCAGCAGCAGCTTGTGCTTGCCAAGCTGTTTGGATGAGAACAGTATTGAAAGAACTTGGTCATTGACAAGAAGAAACCACTGTGGTGATGTTTGATAACAATTTTGCTATTAAATTGTCCAAAAATCCAGTCTTACATGGTCGGTCTAAACACGTAGATGTACGATTTCATTTTCTCAGAGATCTTACTAAAGAAGGAGTTGTTGATCAAGTTTATTGTGGAACTCGAAATCAAGTTGCAGACCTGATGACGAAGCTGTTAAAGTTGGAAATTTTCCAAAAGTTTCGTGAAGAACTTCGAGTGTGCACTGTCCCTGAGATGAACTAATTGTCTGTCAAAAGCAATAAGTTCAAGGGAGGGATTGTTGGAAGTAGTTGCTTGAGTTTAGGACTTTCAATTTATTGTTAGAATAAATCCCTATTATTTAGGCTTGTTTTTTACTCTTTTCAGTGGCTGTTACCACAGAGTAGAGTATAGAACGTGCTTTTGTGGGCTGTTTTCTCTCATTTTCAGTTTGGATTGTAAGACTATATAAGCCTGAAGTTGTTATCAATAAAACTCAAGCCTTTTCAATCAATTTGCTTAAGTTTCCTCTGTACAAGTAAACTTTACAGCCTTTAGCCAAGTTATGCCAGATTTAGGGAAGGATGCTAGTATTATGTCTGAATCTCGTGCTTGGAAGTGCCTTTGGAAGGAGATGAAGCCATGGAAGACCCTAGATGAATGCCAAAACTCTTCGTATTGATAGAAGTAAGTACAATCCCAGTTCTTCTCTGTGGGAAGCTTTAAGACCACTTCTTCAATCTCATTTTTTTTCTTTCCTTCTGCAGTTGAACCAACTTCATGCTCGGTTGTGCTCTCCATAGAAATTTTCGATGTTCAATTGCATATACTTTAGGGTAATTATATTAGTCACCTACATGCCAATGCCATTCTCAATATTAATTAATGAGTATAACTCTCGTCTGAAAAGGTCGATTGATCGAAATCCCTTCAGTTTTTTTTTTAATAAGAAAATATCACATGCTATATCCAAAGCTTCTAGTTCAATATCATAATAAAATATAGGCTAGCTTTAAAAAAAAAAAAAATTGCCAATTTGAAAATGAGTGGTGGGTGACAGCCGGCGTGAAACACTATCAGCATTAAAGTGTAATTATTGGTGTTATATATTATTATATTATTCCTAACGTGAAAGGGATATAATATTTTAAAATATAAATCTTGAATAAATTAAAGTTAATTACCCCATGCCCATGAGATGAACCGCCTTATGATTCGCCATAATTATAAGGGTCATATTAAAGGACCGTTGACTTATTAGTGTATGCGTGGCTGTTTACGTATACATATATTCATATATTTATTTTTTAATTTGGATAAAAATTATGAATAAATTTATAAAAGTTATATTTATAATTTTTATATTTTTTTATAATTTTTTTAAATATGTATTTATAATTTTTATACACTTATTTATAACTTTTATATAATTTTAAAAATTAATGTATTTATATGTCAAGTATATCGTAGTCACACCCAAATTGTAAACATCATGTATCATATAGTGGTACCATTGTTTACGATGACGAAGCTTAATATGTATTTTGATTCATAAGTGCAGTCTTAAAACATAAAATTAAAAATTAAAAAACTAAAACTTTAACAATAAATATTTTAATATTAGTTTATTATATCATTCAATAATTTTATTATTTTTGTTCATCTGATTTTATAATATCACTGTTAATGCCATTAACTGTTCATATTTTCCGGATAAAAGACGTCCATTGATTTTTTATTGAATTAAATAATAAATAATATTTACAAATTAAACTTTTGTATATTCAATGAGAAGTAATATTTTAAATAAAATTAAGGAGGTAACAACTTAATCAATTTTAAAATAAAATATCTTTGTTATTTTATCAAATGGATCCCATAGTTGAAAAAGAATTTATTTTATATTTTGTGAATGATATATTAAACATGAGGAAACTCTAATCAAAATATAAGAAAGAAAAAAAAATTCCCAGCGGGGGCTGCCTACGCGACTCTATTCTTATTGTTTTTATTGCATATTTTGTTTTCTAAAAGGGAAGATTACATTTGTTATGGCTTCTTTATTAGTCAAAAGAACCTTTTTTTTTTTTAATGTCAAAAGTATTTCTAAATTTTTTAATGTTGTTCAACTGCCACCTAAGAAGAACATATAGGTGATTAAAAAACTTGTTTTATGTTTTGTAGGAAAAGATCAAAATGAAAGCTTTTAAGAAAAACTCTTTTTTTAGTTCCTTTCAAGTTTTAAAATATCAAATAGATTTTTACTATATTTTAAAAGATTCATGTTATCATTCTTTCTTTAAAAAGGTTATTTTTGTAATTTAACATTAATAAATATTACTATATATTTTTTCAATCAAATAACCAACAACTTATATATATATATAAAAGCTCTGTTTTTACAAATACTATTTTAATAAGATCAATTTTTTTAATCTCTTTTTTAAAGTTCAGTAGCTAACTGTGTTGGTTGATTTATTTTTATATAAAGGAATAGGTATTGGCTAACTCAACAGTCATGGGAGGACATAAAATTGATGCCAACCGGCAATATTTTATAGGGATTAATACATAGACACACTTCCAAAGTTAATTCATGGGATGAAGTAACAATTTTTTACTCCGAATCATGTAGTAATATTTTAACTCTAATTCTCAGGTAGCCGTTTGAAAGCAATAGAAACCATGAGGGCATCGTTAACATTTCTTATGCAATTTTATTAATCATTTTTCTAAATTATCCCCTATAGTTTCATGGACAATCAATTATATTCTTGATACATATATTCCACTTTTAGACGATGTTAAAGTCAATTTATTAATCAAACTTAAAATAATATAAAAACCAAATACAACATAACATCTCCAGAAACAGCTTGAAATAAAGCAAAGTAAATGTTTTGATCAAACAAAGACACAAGCTTCATAATATGGTAAACAACGACTAATAATAATCTTTTGAAGGTTCTTCTATGATTTCTTAAAGGTGAGACTAGACGCTCCTACCTTCTCATCCATTAGTTCCTCCAAACGTTGTGACATTGAAGGGCTTAAGTAACTTGTATGATCTCCTACCTTCCCTTTCCTAAAGAAGGCATTCCTTCCAACTTTGCCGTCAAAGACTTCGTCATTTCCCTTATGTATCTTCAAATTTTTGAGGTTATCAAAACTACAGAAGTGTGATATCTCTTCAATCAATCCCCGGCTTTATTCTTCCTTTGAGAACGGACATCCAATAAAATTCGCCAATTTCTTAACTTAAAAGTGGATGTCCTCTTTCAGGTCTTCGTATTTCGAGAATAGTATCTTATGTGGTTGCTCCGTGCTGGCCTTCCAAAGTTCCAATACCCCAATATATGTTCCCAGATGGGACCAAAGCCTTGTACTCCATTGCACATCTTGTCGAAAGCTTCTTCGAGTGAAATCCGCTCCTTGTCTTGGTCTTGCAGGTTAAGCAAGAAATGCCAATGGGAGATGAATTGGTCCAAAGGGTTCCTACAAATATAAACAATACGGCAATTAGAATTCAAAACAGATTGTGGTAGTGAAGCATACGGGGCATGCGTTGGGAGAATTTTTGGCTTAATATTGTTTTCAAGATCAGTTGGGAACTTGTTTCCCTTGTAATACCGAGATTCAAGTGGAGGTAACAACTCATGAGGGGATGCAGTGAGCAAAGGGCTGTCCTTTAATGCATAGTGCGACCGAATGACAATGGTAAACGTGAGAGCCTTTAGCCAAGTTGTGCCTGATTTAGGAAAGGATGTTAAGATAATGTCTGAATCTTGTGCTTGGAAGTGCCTTTGGAAGGAGATGAAGCCATGGATGAAGTTCGAAAGACACCAAAATCCTTGGTATTGATAGAGGTAACTACCATCCCAGTTCTTCTCTCTAGGAAGCTTTAAGACCACTTCTTCAATCTCATTCTTTTGCTTTTCTTCTGCAGCTGAACCAACTTCATAGTCGGCTGTGTTCTCAATCAAAATCACACCTTCATTAGAATTCATGGTTTTACTGATGAAATTTGAATTCTTCACATTCAACCAAACCAACACAGACAGAAATCCAAATGCAGTTTCTCGCTGAAAAATTGAATTTTTACAAATTACAACATTAAGTCAAATTGTATACATGATCCAAAGGAACAACAGAATCCAAATTCAAATCCCTAACGTTATAAGTAAAACCTCACTACAATTCAAAAACTGATGAAGCCCCATATCAAATATACTCAATTGAATCAATTTCACCAATCAAACAACAGAGTTAAATCACACAAAAAAATTTCACATAGACCACTGTTTCTTCTTCTAAACATTTCGAGCCAATCCAAGAATTCCCATCAAAATCAAATCCTCGGCGTCTGATTGATCGTTGGCAAAGAGCAACTAATAACACAATCTTTTCACTGTCAATGCCATAGCGACAAATTACCTCGGTCAGAGCCTGACAGCCCCATCAGTCATAATTTCATTACTTCGGTCCATGGCGACAAATTAAAAGAAAACCCAATCTTTTCACTGTCAATGCCATGGCCACAAACCCTAGTGCCCACCTCCAGATCACAATCTACCTTCTAGCAAACCCAAATGCAAGCCACGACTCCTGGCGCCTAACCTCTTTTAATTTATTTTTTTTTGTCGTTCAACTGTAACTTAAGAAGAGTTTTTGAATAATTAAAAAAACTGTTTTACGTCTACTAAAAGAAGTCCAAAATTAAAGCTTTTAGAAAAAGCTCTTTTTGAGCTTTTCTAAAGTTTTGAAATATCAAAGGTACCCTTCTTTAATTTTAAATATTTTACTTTATTCTTTCCTTATAACAAAACTCTATTTTAATAATTTAATTATAATAAGTGCTTCTATATTTTGTTTCATCAAATAATTAATAACTTTTTTAATAAAAGCACTACTTTTAAAAGTTCTACTTCAGTAAGTTCTACTCATAGAAACCGAAAAAAACTGGCCCTGAATCTAATTAGATAGATTGAATATGATTTTAGAAAAGGGGGAAGGCAAAGAAAGCACTACAAGAAATTTTCTAATATTTGACACATTAGCTTTAACATATTTGAGGGTTTTTAAAAAAAGAGTAAAAAATGATGATGTTATAAAAAGTCAACCCGCGTTTTTGATTTATTTGACACTATTGACATTTATTTTATTTATGTAAATGCCACTTTATATATATATTCCCCATTTCCCTCCATCTTTTTTAGCTTCCCTCTTCTAATTTTGCCCTAGCCACTTTCTTTTCCTCTTTCACTCTTCTTAGTTTTCATTGATCGATGCTTTTCCCTCCCATCACTCATCACTCTGCATTCATCGTTCTCAATACACAAATACAACTCAATAAAATAAGCTATTTTGTTACTTTTTATTTTTTGAATTTTAATTCGAGTGAGGGAGAGAATCCGGTATGTCGCAGAACAACGGAGGGGGTGGTGATGGAGGCCCGGACTTTCATTTGTCGGATGAGGTACTGGCGGTGATACGGCAAGCAAAGATGGCATAATGATCACTCTAAACGACAACGTATTTTCGCGATTCCACAACATGGAAGCAAATGGTGGTATGGTCGTCGGCTCTGACCGGAGAAACGAGTTGGTTCAGATTCGACACGATTCCGATGGCGGGGTTTGTGCCTTTAACTAATACTTTTTTTTTTTGCTTTTTTTGTGTGACTTTGATTGTCGTGTTTGGATCTGAAGGTAACGGTGCGAAAGTGACTTTGGAGCTTTATTTTTCGGTATTGTTGTTAATTTGGAAAGCTGATGGTGATTGAATGTCAATGTTTATATGACTAACTCCCCGTGTCAGTCTTTAGATCTGAGTGAGTGTCTCTTTGTTGTGTGAAAGTGGCTTCTCAGCTTGCAGAAATGTGTAGTGCATATACTTTGATCTGGAGATTTTAGCTTGACTTTCAGTCTAGAAACCAACTACGGATCAGTTTTTAATTGTTATTCATGACTTTTTTTTTTAGATGAGAGTATAGATGCGTGTGACCGAGTTTATATAACAAATTTTGGATTTAAGTGGTTATTTAGTCAGTTTCAGGTTCTTTTCCATGTAGATTTTAAAAATTAAGGTCTATGTTGCTATGATCTCGCTGGAGTCTTTGTGTTTCCATCAGTTTTGCTAGTCTTTTATCTTAGCTGTAATTTCGATAGCTGAATTTAAGGATGTCATATCATATGTTTACTTTCTAATTCAGTAATTTTCACTAGTTGTTTGAGGATAAGAAATAAGTAAGTAAATTATGTTCTTATTCTTATTCTTAATTGCTCCATTCCTATTCTTAATCCTGGTTGTTGATACAACAGTCGGGGCTTCAATTATAAGATTGAGTTGTGTCTTTTCATTTTCCAACTTTGTGACCTGTAGTTATATGATTATAAGCCTTGTGAATTTCAGCGCAATTGGATCAAAACATGGGTTTTTTCTGTTCTTCATTTTGGAGTGACTCACTTGTGAATTGTTATGGAAAATACAACCCAAGCCCCTGAAGAATCTTAGTGGCCAGACATGCCAGATCTGTGGTGATAGTGTTGGACATACAGCCGCTGGTGATATTTTTGTTGCCTGCAATGAGTGTGCCTTCCCAGTCTGCAGGCCTTGTTATGAATATGAGCGTAAAGATGGAACTCAGTCTTGCCCCCAGTGCAAGACCAGATATAAGAGGCACAAAGGTTTGATTTTTTGCTATAATTTGTTTGTACCCTACTTCTTAATGGGCCTTGCAGTCATATTGTTGAGAACAAAGCTAAATCGGGTTTGATATTTTAGGGAGTCCTCCAGTTGAGGGAGACGATGAAGAGGATGATATTGATGATCTGGAGAATGAGTTCAATTATACCCAAGGAAATAGCAAGGCAAGACGCCAGTGGTAGGGCGAAGATCCTGAGCTTTCTGCATCTTCTCGACATGAATCTCAACAACCTATCCCTCTTCTAACCAATGGAAAGCCGGTAGGCATATTCATGTTCTCCCATAGGTCGATGGCAATCGCGTCGCGGGTGTCGAAGCTGGAGGCGGAGACAGGGAGGATGAGGCAGAAGTTGTACGAGAAGGATCGGATTATTTACGAGCTGGAAGAGAGGCTCTCGCACATGCAGAAAGCGTGCCAGGACACTGACTCCAAGTTGAAGATTATTCTCAATAACAATTTAAGATTGTAATTTTCTTTTTCTTTTTAATAATTTTACTTGAAAATTGTATTATTGTTGTGATTTGTTACTGATTTTTGTTTCCATTTTTCTGTTTGGCTAATGAGAAAGCGAGGGAAAAGGGGAGGAAATGTAGGCTTTTTTGATGCGTTCGAAACTAGCAAGTATACTAGTCGCACAAGTAATAAAGTGATGAGTAAGATATCATTCCCACGAGGATTGATTCAATTAGAATTTGTTATTCGAAAGTAACAATAAACTAAATGAGGAGGGTTTTGTTGATTGATTAACTAGATGAAATATTAATGCAAGTAAAGAATAACACAATGCAACTTTAAACAGATTGAAAAATCAATGAGAGAAACCTGGTTAAGGGATCCTTCTCTACCACAAGATATGGATTTGCGAATTAATTGTAGAATTGTCATCCAATTATATCATTGAAATTATCAACCGTAGATAACAACAAGCTTTGTTATCCCAATCTTTCCTTACTTTGTTGTTAAATAAAACAGGCTCTTTATTTAATCTCTATCCATTAAACAACCTAGAACAAGCTCTCTAAATTTAATTCAATGGATGCATTACGATAAGAAAGATAGGTTGATCTAAGCAATAAACACACAAGCTCGGATTATTTAACTTAGGTTGTATTCTCCAATTGCAATCTCTGATCACAATTTTGCTACTAAGGATTAGAAATTCAAGACAATTACGGATCAAGATTTCTAGTCTAGCAATAGACAACAACCAGATTATATTCAGTTGGCCACCCAAATACAATCCAGCAAGCAATCATAAGCATTATATGGGAAAATACAAGCAACTTCAATTAGAGAATTGGATAACAACTTCTTGCACAATCAACTTACAAAAACCATATCAGGGGCTTTGAAATCACCCTCAACCAATTCAGATTCAGTTACACATGTTTAAGAACGTGGTAAATACAATACAACATGGAGACATTCCAGAAAATGAAAGGGAAGGGAAAAACTTAGCAAATTTGATGTAATTCTCTTTGGATTGTAGTTCTTCCTCTTTCCAAGCTTCCTTTCTCCTTCAAGAACTCCAAGAGATGAAAGAATTCCAGAGCTGCAGTCTCCACCACGTTCTCCCCTCTTCAAGTTATCAAAATAAAACCCTAAAATGTGTTTAAATACTCTGCTACATAACCTGCTACAGTGTCCCGTATTATACATGCTACAGTACATTTGTGGAATTACATTTCTATACTTCTCACACTGTTTTGATTACAACTTTTGGTACACTGAATGGATTTATATACCGTAAATTTCTCCAGAAAATAGACTTCGAGAGCTTTCCAACGGTATATAATATGTCATCGGGTTCATTGTATATCAATACAATTAAATCCGAGAAGATGGTTGACTAGCAGAGGTGAAAATGAAGGGTTTTACTCCATTTTTGTGCAAGTTGCTCCAAAACTTCTACAAACATCAAAACCACACAAAAACATAAAAATACCAAGGAATATAGCAAAGAAACATGGACGAATTGATATGAAAATGATATATAAATAGACACTTATCAAATTCCCCCACACTTAGACTTTGCTAGTCCTCGAGCAACTACGACAATATGAAATAAAACTAAACCGAAACATAATCAATAAAAAATTAAAACACACAAATGCTTCATCTTGCAAATAGGTCTCAAAGATTGTACTTAATTATAACCCAAGGAAAACTTCAAAATAATGCACTTGATCAAGAATTTAATCTCAAAGATAAGTTTCGCTTCACTTCAATTCCTCAAGTGTGTGTGTGTAGAGCCATTCTCACCTGATCACTTGTAACCCGGACGAATTTATGCATAAAAATGAATCATATTTAATAGTAAAGATGTGTGTATAAACGAACTCCATAGGCCTGCTTTTCTAGTCACTCTCCACTAATGTAGACCAGCACAACACGAAGGATCAAGTAGGACTTTATTAAGCTTGTAACGTTTGACTTGGGTGAAGGTATGATAAGGGATAATAATTAGGCTTAAATCACCCACAAACACATAAAATTATTCAAGATTATGTAGAGCTCAACCCCATGACATAAAAAATTCATTCTTCTTCACCAAATGACTCCTCTAAACTTATTCAGAACACTCGAACTCTCTTTTTATTAATTTTTTTTATAACACAAAAGAAACTACACTCCCACACTTTGTTGTTTTATTCTTTTTAAGAACGCTCAAGGTATAAATATCTTTTTCTTGTCTTTCTCTTCTTTTTTTTTTTTCTTTTTCTCTTTTTTTTTTCATTTTTTTTACTACACTTCCCCTCCCCCACACTTAAACAACACATTGTCCTCAATGTGTAAGTATGTGGACAAGAAGTACAGATTGTTTTTTTTTCTTTTTTTTTTTTACAAACACAATAGAACTCACTTGCATTGCTCATGACACAACCTAACCTCCTCTGACTTCCCAAAACCAGAACAGAGCTCAAAATGTAATCGTGAATGATCTACATGCTCATGGGTAAGGGATAAACTGTTTCGGAAAAAAAATTCATTTGAGGTTAGGAAATCTTTTAGTGAGTTAACAAGAAAAAAGGCTTACAAAGGCTCAAAGGGGTAACTAGGGATCAATTTTAGTCAAGGGTGGCTATTAAGGCTCAAACGGTCCAAAGATGGCCTAAATCATTTCCCTAATGTTGCACAGTCTAGTATTTCGCCTCGAGTGACCATCAAACAAGTTCTAGAATTCATTGAAATCTGAAGAAACATTTAAATTACATAAACTTGCTCTAAGTAAACAAATAACTCAGTGATAATAGCTTAGTGCTCAATATTGCGCAAGGAATCAAAGGCAAAGCGAAAACCAATAAACATTTCAAGCACACAGATCCATGCATCATTTATCATTTTCTAAGAGTTATTCTTAATTCAATCAGTATCTTATCATTGACCCACAAAATACAAGAAAAGAGGTAGTGGCGTTGTTACACCTGAGTCAAGATTGTATATTTCAACAATCCTTAGGACCAGTAGCCCGCAGACTTAAGGTTTCCAGCCTATATACCTTTATTATGAAAGAACAAATCAAGAAACAAGACACTTCAAATAACATGAAATAAACAAACTACAGATTTATTTAGAGAGAATGCGTTTCAAGGGCTAAGGAAACCCCATATTCTGCCATTCTCAAGTTTTTTCCACAATTTTTTTTTAAACGAAATTGATAAAGACAAAAACATATAACAACTCTAAATTACATAAAACTAAACTTACTCATAAAATAACAAAGTCCAACAAGTCAGCAAACAAAAACAACTAAGTTAGAATGGGTCTAAAAAGTTTAGAAGTTAGCCTCCTTATTCAGCCATTATGGATTAAAGAAATCCAGAATGCGTTTCAAGAGAACTTGAACTTTTTAAGCCACCACTCTAAAAGCCATGATTAGAAAGTATTATCTGGGGTGAAAGAAATAACTTGAAAAAAACTCAAAAGAAATGACATGAAAATCTCAAATAAACACACTAAAAAGAAAGTAAACAAAAGCGAAGCAAACCAATAGATAGAGATTACAGATGGAGCGTTAAATCCAGTCTACGCCTTTTATTGCCTTCTCCAAACCAATCTATCCGAGCCGTTGTTTGATCAGGCGAATAGACGAATTCTTGGAGTTTATCAATTAACTCCCCTGCAGTTGAAGCTGTAACCAGGATTTGCCTCGCCGACGGTGAGATGAAGTTTTTTTCTACAGCTTGATCAAGAAAGAACAACAAACCATCAAAAAAATTATTAACATTTAACAAACCAATGGGTTTCCGATGGATGTTTAGCTGTGCCCAAGAGGTGATTTGAAATATCTCCTCTAATGTTCCATAACCACCAGGCAAAGCTATAAATGCATCGGACTTAACAACCATATGTGCAATACGCTCATGCATGCTAGAGACTTGTAACTCTTCCCAGATTGTGTTGCCTACGATATCTCGTACAGCTAAAGGTTTGGGGATAATGCCAAGAACTTTGCTCCCGCCTAGGGTTGCAGCTGTTGACACACACCCTATTAACCCAAGACTACCCCCTCCATAAATCAAATGAATACCCCTCGCAGCTAATGTCCTACCAAGATCAAGAGCTGCTGTGGTAAACTCTCCATCTTTACCAAATTGTGATTCGCAAAATACACATATATTACATAATTGCTGAATTGGTGTTTTCTCCATTTCTACAAGTGCTCTAATCTTGTGTAAGACATGTTAGGTATTATGCTTTTCAATTGCAAGACAGATTATGGAATGACATATGAAAATATGCAGAATATATATATACACACGTAAAACTCTCAAATTTTGACACATGGGGACATACTTTCGGTGAGGGTTGCTCGATGCAGATTTATCGCCCCCAAGTTTTGAAAAAATCAAATATGCTTTCGGCGAGGTTTGACAAAACCTACACACTTTTCTCCCACGTGAAGTATGGAAAATGGAGATACACTTTCGGCGGGGGTTGACAAAACCTCCACACTTGTCTCCCATGTGAAGCATGGAAAGTACAGATATACTTTCGATGGAGGTTGACAAAACCTCCACACTTATCTCCCACGTGTGCTTATGTCATGGGGTAGTCATATGGTTTGTCAAAAAGAAAACTTGAAATTGAAACAAACAAAATCAACAAACAATAACAACACGAAAACAACATTGATAATCAGATCAAACGAAACAAGAAAGAAATAAAATTCGACAACAACAACACACATTCAAATATACGAGTAGTTGTGATTGTGGCTCACATCTTCCTCTGGTTTTACGTCCAGTAACGGCTGAAACGCCTTCTATGAGTCGGGGATTTGCTTCCCATCCAGTTTTCTTATAAACTGACAAACAGGGTCGTTTTTAGTCAGATTCCTTAGACTATAACACTGCAATTCATCACGAAATTGTGTCCATAGATTAAGCAATTCACGCTGAACAAGTCCACAAGAATGTGACTCAAGAGTTATAAAACATTATCCAGCGACTCATTACTCAAACCATTCTTAATAAACGAAAGTTTATCTTCTCTGTTCTTAGACACAAAACCTAATGAACGACAAGTCTGGTCACAATTCCATCTAGCACATTTATAACATATTTGTAACCTTTTTGCTCTTCGCCTCTTGGCGTAGTAGCTTTTTCCTAGACCAGGCATGTATTTTGCGAGATTAATGTCCGGCTCACCGACAATCTCACCTTGGCTTCGATAAGCCATCGGATATCCGCAGGCACATTTAGGAGCATCAACGCCCAAAGTCTAGTCATTCGTACTTTATAAATTTTAAACACAACCTTTTGAGGAAGTGAAGGGAAATATTTACGAATGTTCGACAGAAAGATATCAGAATCCATTGAAGAGGATACAAAGAGAGATATTACCAATAATATGATTAAGTCTGTTCTTCTCCAAGATATGCACGTTTCAAACCTTTGGGCAATGGCTTCAACTCCCGTTTGGATGTTTCCTCAAGCTGTTGCACAAATGAATTCGAAGCACGGAATAATCAAATTAAATAAAAGGAAGGAAAAGAAAAGAGCAGAAATGAAACTAAAGACACATAAAAGAGATAACAATACAATAGCAAACAAAAGTCAAAAACAAGTAAAAAAATATAAAAACAAATAAGACAGATGGCAAAGAGAGATAAGACCTAATCAATTTGATGGCCTATGAAAGAAATCTCCTCGAGACACAAAAATCAATCATTCTTACCTCATTTTATTTTTCTTTTTTTTTTTAATTTATTTTTCAAAAACACTGGGTTGCCTCCCAATAAACGCTTGGTTTAACGTCCTCAGCCCGACGTTGGTTCCATCATGGGAGGGTCTAATCTCCACTGTGCTTCTCTAGTGGGCTTGGATCCTTCTTCCAACAATAATTGGTGCATGCATATGGCTGGGCCTTGGATGTTAGCAATCGTCCACCCAATAGCTATTTTGTGATCTGTAAGTATTCGGACGAGTTTCTCTTCTTGTATTCGTGCAAGGCCCATTTCCATTGTAACTGGCAAAGTATCATTCACACCCAAGAATCCATGATTCAAATGATCGGGCAGTGACTTAAGCTCCAAGGTATTGGCTTTTGTCACAGAAGGAAGAAGTTTCTCATTAGATAAAGTAAATTGAATGTACAAAACATCATACCTATTTGTGGTTATTGCTATGGTCTCATCTAAGCTTGCCACAGCTTCCTCCATTTCTTTGGACACTTGTATCAACCTTCTTGATTCATTGAAATTTTCTGTCCCTATATGCTCACTAATAGCTACAACCAATCCATTCTTGCGAGTTAACTCAAAATATTGTTGTGGCAAAGAATCAACAACGTCAACTGTAAAAACAGAATGTAAGTCACTAGAGTACCTCATTGCCTCAAAAATATTGAAACATATCACCTTGCCATCAAACTCTAGGATGAGAGTGCCATCATGAACATCACTCTTGGTTCTAACAGTTTTCGAGAATGGTCTCCCTAAAAGAATCGGAGTTGGATTAGGAGATGTCTCATCCTCTATTTCAAGGACATAGAAGTTTGCTGGGAAAACCAATTGATTCACCTGCACAAGCACATCTTCCACAACTCTTTTGGGATATGCATTAAAATGATCAGCAAGTTGAATGGTAATACCAGTTTTCGCAAAAGGTCCAAGATTTAGAGAAGCATAAATAGAATATGACATTAATAGATGCTTCTAAATCTAACATAGCTCTTTCAAACTTGGTTTTACCAATGGTGCATGAAATGGTGATCGTACCTGGATTATTGCATTTTGGAGGAATTTTTCTTTGTAGTACAGCTGAAACATTTTCTCCCACACTTACTTTCTCATTCCCTTTTAACTTTCTCTTGCTGGTGCATAACTCCTTGAGATATTTTGTATAACAAGGTTCTTGCTCGGTATCATCTAGAAGTGGTATATTTATCTCAATTTTACGAGAAGTTTCCAGGATTTCTTGTTCTTGTTCCTCTTTCTTCAATTTTGTCAATCTGCTAGGAAAAAGTGGAGGAGTAACATAAGAAGGAAAAGAAGTTTTTAGACTTACCTTAGAAGATGATATCTTGTTCATGGTGGAAGTGGTGTCATCTTCTTCATCAATTTGTGATTTCTTTGGCAGGACATCTAATTGCTCTCCATTTTGCAAAGTTATCGCACAAGAATTCTCTCTTGGATTGATCACCATTTGACAAGATAATTTTTCTGAGTCTTGCCCCTCGAATTTGCTCAGGCTAGTGGCCAATTGTCCCATTTGATTTGCCAAGTTTTGGATACTTGCCCCAGTTTCCTGCTGGAATTGCATTGTGTTAGTGGCAAGTGCATTAACAATATCCTGGAGTGACATATCTGAGTTTTCTAAAGCTGATTGTGGTGCTGGTTGTGGCATTGGTGGTGGCTGCATTTGAAATGGTTGCTGCACTCTA
Source organism: Boswellia sacra (assembly GCA_013180625.2). NCBI lineage: Eukaryota > Viridiplantae > Streptophyta > Magnoliopsida > Sapindales > Burseraceae > Boswellia > Boswellia sacra. The sequence goes on along the minus strand of SNVD02013583.1, from coordinate 7,302 downwards.
GGTTGATTAAAACCTTGTAGTTGATTTGGTATGGCATTTGGGACGATTGGTTGATGATTCCAGTAACTGAAATTAGGGTGATCTTTCCATCCAGCATTGTAAGTGCTAGAGAAGGGATCATACCATTGCCTAGTTTGTCCTGGAAATCCATCCATGGCATTGGCTTGTTCCATATCTCCTTGCAAAGTTGGATACATGTCGATTGGATGCTCCATGGTAGAATATACCTCACATGCATAAGATTTCTGCATATGTCCTACAGCCATGTTTTCCACAAGAGAAGTTAGCTCAGAAAGTTGTTGTTCAATGTTCAGAGTGCTTACCTCATTTACTCTCCAATGTAGTTGTGGCTCAAATCCGCCACTGAACTGATGGAAGTTTACTGCCATGTCGTCTAAACACAAACAATCAAAAAAGAAAAACAAACAAAAATATGAATCAACAATGAAAACAAAATAACAAATCGATTAGAAAATCAATCCCCGGCAACGGCGCCAAAAACTTGAAGCCTTCGAAACTAGCAAGTATACTAGTCGCACAAGTAATAAAGTGATAAGTAAGATATCGTTCCCACGAGGATTGATTCAATTAGAATTTGTTATTCGAAAGCAACAATAAACTAAATGAGGGGGGTTTTGTTGATTGATTAACTAGATAAAATATTAATGCAAGTAAAGAATAACACAATACAAATTTAAACAGATTGAAAAATCAATGAGAGAAACCTGGTTAAGGAATCCTTCTCTACCACAAGATATGGATTTGCGGATTAATTGTAGAATTGTCATCCAATTACACCATTGAAATTATCAACCGTAGATAACAACAAGCTCTGTTATCCCAATCTTTCCTTACTTTGTTGTAAATAAAATAGGCTCTTTATTTAATCTCTATCCATTAAAAAACCTAGAACAAGCTCTCTAAATTTAATTCAATGGATGCATTACGATAAGAAAGATAGGTTGATCTAAGCAATAAATACACAAGCTCTGATTATTTAACTTAGGTTGTATTCTCCAATTGCAATCTCTGATCACAATTTTGCTACTAATGATTAGAAATTCAAGACAATTACGGATCAAGATTTCTAGTATAGCAATAGACAATATCCAGATTATATTCAGTTGGCCACCCAAATACAATCAGCAAGCAATCATAAGCATTAAATATGGGAGAATACAAGCAACTTCAATTAGAGAATTGGATAACAATTCCTTACACAATCAACTTACAAAAACCATATCAGGGGCTTGAAATCACCCTCAACCAATTCAGATTCAGTTAGACATGTTTAAGAACGTGGTAAATACAATACAACATGGAGACATTCCAGAAAATGAAAGGGAAGGAAAAACTTAGTAAATTTGATGTAATTCTCTTTGGATTGTAGTTCTTCCTCTTTCCAAGCTTCCTTTCTCCTTCAAGAACTCCAGGAGATGAAAGAATTCCAGAGCTGCAGTCTCCACCACGTTCTCCCCTCTTCAAGTTATCAAAATAAAACCCTAAAATGTGTTTAAATACTCTGCTACAGTAACCTGCTACAGTGTCCCGTATTATACATGCTACAGTGATTGGTGGAATTACATTTCTATACTTCTCACACTGTTTTGATTATAACTTTTGGTACACTGAATGGATTTATAAACCGTAAATTTCTCCAGAAAATAGACTTCGAGAGATTTCCAACGGTATATAATATGTCATCGGGTTCATTGTATATCAATACAATTAAATCCGAGAATATGGTTGACTAGCAGAGGTGAAAATGAAGGGTTTTACTCCATTTTTGTGCAAGTTGCTCCAAAACTCCTACAAACATCAAAACCACACAAAAACATAAAAATACCAGGAATATAGCAAAGAAACATGGACGAATTGATATGAAAATGATATATAAATAGACACTTATCATTTTTCCAGTATTATCTTTTCAATATTCAATATTATCTTTTGCTGGCTGACTTTGTTATGTGAATTTTGCTCTTTGAGTTGACTCTATATTGTTTATGTTTTCCAGATAGATAAATGGAATGAGCAAAGGGAGAATGGCACCTTCCCAGGTCCTCTGTAGATGGTGTCTCTTTTACAAACCTGAATGTCATTTGCTTCCTACTGTTAAGTTGCTTCTTGAATCTAACAGTTAAAATTCTTGATTGAGATGTGAATTCTCAGGGATCTTTTCTCAAAATGAATGAGTTAATAAAAATTTTTGGCTTGAAAATTAGAACTAATTAAGTCTAAACATTGAGAATGTATTGCCCATAATACGAAGTTATTATTGACCGTCTCTGAGATAAAATTCTTGCCCCATCCATTTTTGTTTAGCCATGAATTGCTGAGAAATGGCTACAGGTTACTTAATCAAACCAACCATTTTTGACCGTCCCAGCGTTTACATATCATAGTAATAAAGATGTATTGCACTTTGGCAGTTTTGTTTTGTCTCTGGTTTGAGTAGCCTCAAGAGATTTGAGTTTCTTTATTGATAAATTGACTGTGCATTTTCTGTCTCCAAGTCCAGGAGGGCTGATTAGTAATGCTATATTCTGCATCATCTTGCAAAAAATGTGCATGCATTTTCCATTTTATATGCCTCTAGTGTCTTGCTTCTACTAAACAACAACTGATGAGAATTTTTATATGCCTCTAGTGTCTTGCTTCTGCTAAACAACAACTGATGAGACAAATCAAAAGAAATATTGACATTTATCTTTTTTTTCCTCTGTGTCTGTGTGTGTGTGTGTGTGTGTGTTTTATTTATTTATTTTTTGTTGTTGTGGGGTTGTGGAATGGTTTTGAGGCTTTGTATTTCTTGTGCACTTTGGTCATCTAAGTGGTTTGGATAATTTTTCGGATGAACTCATTCTACATCATGCATTTCACAGAGTAATTTTATGTTATGCTATGTTTCTCTAGTTTTTCTTTTCATAGTACTATTAAATCAAATGCTAGGAAAAAAGTAGCTAGAGACTGTGGATGTATGATAAGATTGATAATCCATGTTGTGCTGTATTTTAAGAGTCGCCTTCACTATTGTCTCCAAGTCCTATGGAACTTTCTTTCTTTCTTTCAAGTATTCTGCTTAATAGACTCCCCTTTTGTTTTAGTCTGAAGGACTTGCATTTCTTGGCTTCTTGCATGAATGTTTTGGCTCATGTTGAGCATTGGAGTTTTCATGTTTTCCATGTCTATTGGAGATGCTAATCGTATATCAATGATGACTGACAGATCCGTGATTCTATTCGAGCTCTATTTCCAGATAGAGAATGCTTCACCCTTGTGAGGCCTTTAAACAATGAAAATGATCTCCAAAGACTAGATCAAATATTGGTTAGTACCTTAATGCTGTCTTAATCTCTCCTATGGCTGTTTTCTAATGAGTTTTATTTTTCGCTTTCTGTTACGTTAATAGTGAACTGAAAGCCGTAGTTTTGTATGCAGTTGGATAGACTGAGACCTAAATTTAGAGCTGGGCTAGATGCCTTGACAAGATTTGTTTTTTAGAGAACAAGACCCAAGCAAGTTGGGGCTACCATAATGACAGGTCCAGTTCTTGTTGGTATTACTGAATCTTACCTAGATGCTCTGAATAACGGTGCAGTGCCTATAATATCCTCCTCATGGCAGGTTAGGGTTTCTTAAACTTTATTGTATTGCTTGCGTATATGCACTTTCAAATGTGATGGTGGATATGAATGGTGACAGATGTCAAGCCTATCGAGTTGCCTAGATTTTTCTTTTGGTATTACAAAACCCAAAATTTACTTTCCTTGCACGGGTTGTACAATATCTTGATTTCTTGCCGATAAGTTGAAAATTCTTGAGTTAAATAAATTTCATAGGAAAAGGTTGTTTGAGTTAGTCGTTCCCAAAATTTTAGGAGAAGCATGTAATTCTGCCATTAAGAGCATCCTTTACTGCATATCACTGTTTTATGTCAAATTCAATGTGTCTATTCCAAGCCAAAAATAAAAAAAGTAAAAAATTGGAGGCCTCTTTTTTGCTTATGAAATGCACTTGCATTTAAGTGTATCTAGGCACCTTCAGCAGACATAGGGCTGTTGTTGAGAATGATTGTCTTTAGGGAGTGCTCAAATTCTACTTCCGCAAAAGTTTAGAGAACTTATTGTGTAGATTTTGTCCCACCTCTTCAAGAGGCGATCTGCCACTTAAGTGGAAAGCTAATTCGCTTGTGTAATTCTCTTTTTCCTCTCTAATATAATTCTTTCAGCTCCTGTAAATAAATAAATGATGGATGATTTTATCACCCTGTTGTTAAATTTTTAGTATACAGTTACAAGTATAGAAGAAAGGAAATACAAACATAGAGCTTGAATGAAATTTATACAAATATTTTTTTCTTTTGTTCTTATTCCCTGATAAATCTTACAGAGTGTTGAGGAAGCCGAGTGCCTAAAAGCATATGATTCTGCCACTGAGACTTATATGTCCACTTTTGATCGGTCAAAGCTACCTGAAGAAGTAAGTGAAGCTGCATTCTAGTATTCAATGGTCTTTATCATTTTCTAGTTTTGATGCTCTCAGGTTGCATTAAGGGAAGCTCATGAAGAAGCTGTTCAAAGATCACTGGCTGCTTATAATGCTGGTGCTATAGGAGTTGGTGCAACGAAGAAGAAATATGAGGGGCTTCTCCAAAAATTCTTTAGAAAAGCTTTTGCGGTAACTTTTATTTGCAACACTAAACGAAACAAAGTCCTTTATGAATCATGACTTAACCATTTTTAGTTAAAAAGATTCGGGTTGCCATTCTGAAATATACATAACTTTTAGATAAGTTAATGCGGTCCTTTACTTTTATCTCTTTTAATAACGTGCAAAGAATTTTGCCTGGATGAGGAAGAAATTATCAGAATGTTGACTACATATTTATTATTGTCGATGTTAAGGGGCTGGTATTAATTATTGTAATATGCATGTGCATGTTTTATTTCTTGTTTACTTACCGATATTGACTTGCATTGACCACTGATGCAGGATTATAAAAGGAATGTATTAATGGAGGCAGATATTTGGTGTTCAAGCGCTACTCAGAGCATGGCGAGACAGCTCAGAGCAGCTTGCCATTCTTCTGACGCAAATATAGATAATATTGTGAAAGTAAGCATCCATTGCCCAGTTTTTCTCTTTGTAAAAGCACTTTTATAGAATTTCAAAGAAATCATAAACTTAAATTCTCTTATCATGATACACAATGTTTCTCACTAATGTTTTTCCTCTAAACCTATAAGCTCTTTCAATTTTTAAACCTTTATTACTTTGATTTTGGAATCATTGTCCATCCGTGAGGCAGTAACTTTTAGGAGTTTGTGTGCATGCCTTGGTCTTCGATTTGGGATTAGATAATGTATTATCTTTCTACTTTTGAAGTGTTATAAAATGGTTTTTGCTATATTACTATTGAAAATATGAAAAATGTAATAAGAAAAGTTGAACAATAACAGTTAAGATTTTTCTTTATTATGGCAGGTTTTTCAGCTAAGATTTTGTTAGCTACACTCACTCCACATCAATATAAATAGCATTACAAGTAGTTGACTGCAGGGGCAAAACAGAGAAGATAGCAATAGTCAACAAATAGTAAACAAATACACGGTAAGATGGCTACAAACAAACAACAAAATAATTTCAGCAGCAGTTTGAGAGCAACAGAGCAGCAAATTGCTTATTGTGATACATTAGTTTGAGTAATAATTTCATCGATTCTCCACCTTGACTCAAGCTTAATGCATTCTCCCTCTTTCTCCTACCAAGCTCTCTTGCTAGTAGGAAGTTGTTTAGACTTCAGGTTCATCAAGTGTCTATTCTATGTCATACCTCTGCCTCTTCTCTTAGAGAATTCTCAGAATTTTGTAGCTCTACCTCAGCCTCAACTCTATCAGCATTTCCACTAATTTTAGGCTGAATTTTTTTTCAAAACAAAATTCTGCTTCTCTACAGGTGACATCTCTACTAGTAGACACCTTGACACATTGACCTCTTGATATCACAACCTATCTCCACGCAATCAGATTTGTTTTTGTAATTCTCTGCACGTACTGCAATCAATTTTTGCATTAATAGCATACAGCTTCTACATTTTCAAGTTTTGTGCATTTACAAACTTTCTACATTTATAAGATTTCTGCATTCACAAGTTTTTTGCACATAAGTTTTCTACACCACAAGCTTTCTGCACTACAAGTTTTCTGCACTCGCAAACTTTTTGCATTTACAAGTTTTCTGCGCATCACTACAGAGCTAACACAACTCTCTTCATTTTCTGCTGCTTTGTTTCTTTGATGTTGAATCTTCAGGAATTTTTCCTCCATCTTCCAAAGCTTCATCAAGCCCCAAGCTTCCAAGCCATGCTTGAATCTTCATAAATTGCTTATTGTCATACATTAGCTCATGTTCACGATTACCAATTAGTCCACTCACCTTTTAATTTAAAATGTAATCTTGCTAATAGTTGCAAAATTATCATAGTGAATAGTTGACAGATCAGAATCTTAATTAGGTTATTTAAACTATAACATGCTTGAAGACAGTAAAAATTAGTCCATTTACTTCTTATTTCTTTGTAATGATATAGCTCATCTGGAAAATTACAGCTATCTTATTGTTATTGATATCAATATTCAGTTTTGGTTGGGAATATATTATCATGCATATATATACATGCTTATTATTCATTGACCATTGAATGCAAATATTTCCAATATAGTTTATTCAAATGAATTTTCCCATATGGAATGGATTTGGTTACTGAGATTCTTATTGTGTTTAAATGGCATTAATGCAAGCCCATGAATGAAATTACTTTTTCAGTAGACGACAAGCCAAAACTTCTCAGTCAGGTATGTGATAGGTTTTCTTGTGAAATTAAGCAAGCTATTGTCCTATTATTCTTACTTGGGAAATATATATGTTCGCTTTAATTGATAGTTGGAGTGTTGTTTTTTGTACATAAAATTATGCTTTCATGCCTATGTCCCTATGAAATTTACTGCACATAGAATTGCTGCTTGTATCGATGAGGTTAGTGTTCAAAATGAGCTAACATGCTAAATATTTTTATTCTTTTTATGTGTGCATGCACATGTATGCATACCTACAGGTGTGCTCATTTGTGAGATTGATGGGAAGTGAACATCTTTCAAGTTATTAAGTTTGGTAACAAATTAGTTATGATTCCAAACTTAAAACTAGATTGCTCAACATTGAACTTTCCATCTTATGCATGAATGGTGTTAAAAATATTATCCATTAAAGATGAGAGAATTGATTATGTGATAATGGTTC